>PVLD010020735.1:0-33222 GCA_004027595.1 Dinomys branickii | reverse complement strand
CTTTATAATTTTCCTGCTGCAGCCTTCTGAGTAGCAGGGATTACAAGTATGTACCTCCATATCTGGTCACTGTGTCTCCAGGGGCCAGAGTGAGAGCCCATTCTGGGTATTAAAGACTATGGACTACTGCCTCAGGGTACAGTGAAACTCCTGCTAGGCCGCAGCAGTCTTATTTTAAAAGGTCTTTTGGTTTTGGCTAGTGTTATCGATGCTGATTATACAGGCAAAATCATGGTTATGGCTCAATCTACTCAAAATACTGTGGCGCCTATTAGGTTCAGAGATAAAATTGATTATTTAAAAACATTTTTAAGGGCTCTCCTATACACAAGTACAGATGGCCTGCAGGTGTGGCAGCTGCAGTCCAAGAGGCTGTAAGCCCCATGATCCCAGAATATTCTCTCTTGTATTTCTTTATCTTCTTACTTTTTTACTGATCCACGGGTACCTCGTTCTCAGGACCTGCTCACCCTGGACAGACACACAGAACAGACCGACATGTGTCGATGTTCTCATAAGGAGAGTAGAGCTGATACCCATTTTTAAAATGCAAAATAAAGGCAATACTCGACATTAGAACTGTTTGTTTTCAGGAAGAGAGAAAGTAGAACAGATACTAACTCTAGTATTAGTATTGTCTTTATTTTACAGAGAAATTAGGTGGCTTGTTCAAGGTCTCTTATTTTTAAACTCAGGTACTCCAGACCTCAGTTTGGAAAATTATGTACAGTCAAGCTCAATGTTCTGTTCTACTCATTAATACCATTCTTGTTTCCAGTTATATTAATTCATTATTATTACTGGTTTTTTTGGGGGGGTCTTTTTGAGACAGGGTCTCACTATGCAATTCAGGTTGGCTTTGCACTTACTATGTAGCTGAGGCTGGCCTCAGACTTGCTCTGATCCTCTTGCCTTCTGTGTAAGGTTGGCCTTGCATTCACTATGGAGCCCTGGCTGACCTCAAATTCATGGCAATCCTCCTGCCTCGGCCTTCTGAGTTTGGGGATTACAGCTTTGTATTATCATGCCTGGGCAGTTTCCAGTCAAATTTAACTTCCTATTACTCACAAATTGTAGATCATGGGCTGGGGATATAGCTCAGTAGAAAAAGCGCCTGCCTGGCAAATGCAAGGTCCTGAGTTCGATCTCTGATACTACAAAAAAAGTAGATCACCATCTTTCATCTCTAGAGTCTCTCAGAAGTTTGAAGTAGATGACAGTTTCATTTCCAGCGCATCGTTGAAGAATCGCTCAGACAGACACATTCTGTAGCCTACTGTAAATGTTTACATCGAGGAAACCAATGCTTTTAATAGTCAAAAACGTTATGTCATAAGATTGTATTATACAGAAGACAACGATAAGATTTACTTAAAAATCCATAGGAGGCTGGGGATACAGCTCCAGCAGCACAGCGTCTGCCTGACAAGTGCAGCATTGTGAGTTTGATTGCCAGTATTCCCCCCAAAATTCATAAGAATTTTTTTTTTTGAGACAAGGTCTCACTACTGTGTAGTTCAGCTGGCCTCAAACTCCCAGCCATCCTTCTGCCTCAGTGAATTCTGGGATTACAGGCATGCATCATCATGCTGGCTGTGAGAATTTACATTTGTACGATGGGTATCCTCCTCTCTGGTCCTGTGAGTGGATCCTAATGACTGTATGCATATTGAAGATTCTGCTGGAAAGTGGAAGTCAAAAGGCAAGTTTGTTGGTTCCCTTCCCCCAAGAGAAGCTCTGTACACATGCCCACATGGTCTTGTTAATATCTGGTCAGTTGACTCAACATCTGAAATCTAGTTCATGCATCATTTTTGAAGCCTTTCAAGACGATATCACCTCCAGATGTTGCTAGAGCGTACTTGACAACATCAGGCAGTAAATGCTATGAGAAAGGAGACACAGGAGAATGCCTGCATCGACCTTCTCCTGCAGTTCTTAGTTTACTGAGGATCAGGTCTGTGACTTACTCATTGGGCCTTACGTTATGGCTGGCAAACAGCAATTCTCAACAGCCCATGATTCTTGAATTTTTGGTATCAAGGTTAAATATCAACATATAAGCACTTCCTGGTTTGTCTTTCTTTGGTGGGGTACTGATGGGGAACTTATTCAGGGCCTCGTGTACACTAGGCAAATGCTGTGCTACGGGACTACAGACCCAGCCTTCCCGGCTTCTTTGGACATGTGTTCACGTAAAACTGGATCTTTAGTTTCCTTCAGGGCTTCACTCCTTTCTGTTAATACTCTTGTTTTGGGACCTCATGTTTAAATCTTTCTTCACGTTTGAGTTTAAAATTAAAACATGGGCTGGGGGTGTAGCTCAGTGGTAGAGCACTTGCCTAGAATGATAGAGGCTCTGAGTTCAATCTCCATCACAGCACACACACACACACACACACACACACACACACACACACAACAATAAGGTCATAGGGGTGCATATGGTTTAGTGGCAGAGATCATGCTTAGCATGTGCAAGGTGAAAGTTTTTTAATCTCTAGAACCACCACCAAAATATGTATACGATAATCAATCCTTTGAAAAGCACACCAGAAGTCACAGCATGCTTAGCCAGGTATGGTGGCACACACTTGTAATCCCAGTCCTCACAGAAGCTAAGGCAGGAGAATCTCAAATTCAAGTCCAGCCTGGGCACCTTAATGACATATCAAGACCCTGTCACATTAAAAATTTAAATAAAGGACTTGAGAATGTAGCTTAAGTGGGAAGGCTTTGAATTGAATCCCCAGTACCAACACCATCCAAAAAAAAAAAAAAAAAGTCACAGCATTCTTTTTTTTTTCCATCTTTTTGAGGCAGGGTCTTGCTATGCAGATCAGGCTGGCTTTGAACTCACTTTGTAGCCCAGGCTGGCCTCGAACTCACAGTGATCCTCTTGCTTCAGCCTCCAGAGTGCCAGGATAACAGGCGTGTGCCACCATGCCTGGTTCACACTTTTTTTTTTTTAAAGCACAGTACCATTATTAATCTTGGGACTAGAAAATGGGGAGTGTAGGTAGAGATGGTACAAGAATAAAGGGAAATCTACCTACAACACTTTAACTTTTCTATTTTCTGTTAACAGTATCATAATTTCCCTGGCTTCCGAGAAAGTAAGGGTTAAAAAAAAAACTTACTTTTTTTTTTTGTAGTGCCAGGAATGAAACTAGGATCTTGTGCTGGGCAACTGCTGTACTTCTGAGCTATAGCCTCAGCTCCTAACATAGCTGCTTTTAAAATGTTTTTTATGTTTACTTCTTTGTCGTTGTTACCAATATCTGTGCTTTCCTTTTCTCCACTGTTAGCGCATTGCATCAACTCCCAGCTAATCTGTCTATGTAGTTCTGTTTAGCCATTCTGGACACTTGCTAGATAGGTCCTCTGAAGACTTATCTAGATTTTTCCAGTAGTCTAGTCCAGAATTTGTCACTTAGCTCTGCCTAGTTTCTAGGCATTCATCTGATAGCCGAAAGGCCCTTCATACTACAGTGCCAACTTTATGTCTCTCCTGTTGCTTAACACTGGTTCTCTGCTGAGGTCTCGTGTCCCTTGCTCTTTCCCCTTCTTTTCAGTGTCCGTTTTGTGCCTTTCAAAGTCCACAAGGAAAACCTGCCACGTCCTCCTTTGTAGATTTTCCTAGGAGCTACAATTACTCACAGCTTCCAAAAATCATCCTCATGTGTTGTAGAAGAAAAATTACATCATCTACCATGTTGTCTTGCTCCAACTTGTTAAGGGAGATTTAGGGGCCTATTTTACCTGTGGCAATTGTGGATGTTCCCATTGCTATCTGAAATGTAAGCTTGTAATTTCCCTTTTTTTTTGTATTCTTGAGACAAAGTCTCATTTCACTATTCAGTTCAAGATGGTCTTGAACTCACTTTGTAGCCCAGGCTGGCCTTGAACTCACAATGATCCTCCTGCCTCAGCTTCCCCGAGTGCTGGGATTACAGGTGTGTGCCACCACACCCGGGAGGTCTGTAATTTCCTAAATATTGATGCTTTAAGAATACATAGCAGCTCCTCTGATTACGGGATCACATCTCAAAAACTATCATGAAATATTTTTTGGTTAAAATATGAAAAAAAAAGAATGTATAGTAGGAGCCCAGGGTAGTCTGACTTATCTCACAAACTCAAGGGGTTCCTTTCTTGATTAAAAAAAAACAGCAAAAACTATATTCAGTTCATTACATCCAAGTTCACCCTATATAGCAGGCATATCTTATTTTCGAGGTGTATGAAATACGTTTGAAGAAAATAACCTTGAAGTACCGGTGACCACAGACCACAGGAGAAGGAGCTGAACAAGCACTGAGAGGCTGCTTGGTCCCGGGGACGACAGGGGGCTGGAACACGCCCTTCCCCAGAGCCTGTTTCCTCATTCGTGAGACCGTGGCCGACCACACCGTACCTACTTCCCCCGGTCGCAGGGAAAAGCTTCCACGCTGGCCAGCTGCGGGGCGGTCTGCAGCCCAAGGCCGAAGGGAGGCGCTTTGGCGCACGCGACGCACTTCCGCGCGCTGAGGGGTCAAGCCGGGCGGGGGGGAAGGCGGCTCGCGGCGCGGCGCGGGCCCGCGCGGGGCAGCTTGGGCCGCAGCCCGGGAACGGGGCGTGCGGCGCGCGAAGCGGCGCAGACTGAGTGGGACGTGCACGCGCGAGCGTGCGCGGGGTGCCGGGGACGCGCCAGGGTTGCTAGCGGAGCCGGGAGGGCTCTGGGCGGAGCGTAAAAGCGTTCAGGAGGGGTCGGCAGGAGCCCGGGGCCACGGGCGACAGCGCCCGACGACCCCGGCTGGCGCCCCCGCCGCGGCTCGGCCGTCTCCGCAGCGCCCCAGGTGGCCGGCGCGGGCCGCTGCCCAGAGACCGAGTCGCTCCGCCCCCGCCGGCTCCGCCGCGCTCGGCAGCCTCCCCGCCCCGCGCTCGCTCGTCCCGCCTCCCTTCCCCCCGGGCCACGATGGACGCGGCCTGCCCTTGCCGCCGCCGGCAGCAGCTCGCGGGCTTCGCTCTGAACTGCAGGCCCTGAGGAGCCGCGCGCCGGGGCCGGGACCTGCGCTGGCTGCCGCTCCTCGGGAGGAAGCGCTCTCTCCCCTGTCAGCAGGCCGCCGCGGAGGAAGGGGAGGGACGAACGCGGCTTTTCCTGTGCCGCCGGCCCAGCTCGACCTGCGCGGCCTGCTGCTTCCTGGGAACCCGAGGGCCGCGGCCGGCCTGGCTCTGCCCGCGGCCTGCTGGAGCTGGACGGAGCGGTTCGGACGACCGGCCGGGGTAGGAGGCTGCGGGAAGGGCGGGCCGGGCGCCTCGGGCCGTCGGAAGGTCCGGGCCTGCGATAGCGATCCGCGGCGCTCCGCGGCGGGTGGGGACGGGACCCCGGCGCCAGCTGAAGCCGGCGGAGCTGTCGTCCTCCCCGGCTCGGCCCCTTTGTTCCCCGCCCGGGCCCTGCCGGCCGCCGGGCCTCGCATGTGGGCGCCAGAACCCTCGCCGGGCTGCCGTGCCCTTGAGAAGGGTCCGCCTCCGGCCGGGGCCATCCCGCCGGGCGCGGGGTTCCGGGCGCCGGCTCGGCGGCCTCCCTACGGCAGCAGGCTCGCCGCTCGTCCTCCGCGGCAGCCCCTCCTCCGGGACGCGCAGGTGGCGAACTTGGCGGGGCTCCGTGCCCAGGACGGGGTCAGCCCCTCCGGCGGCCGCCGTTGGGTCCCCCGGGCGACCCGCCGCTCGGCTCCCGCATCTGCACTGGGATTATGTGGGACGCGAATGTGGCCTCCGGTCAAGGCGCTTACGAGGAGCGTTTGTGATATTTTTACTGCTGGGGTTGCTTCTCTTACTACTAGTACTATTTTAACCAGCTGCCCCACGCCGTGGGGATGGAGAACAGGCCGTGGATCGGCCTCTATTCTGATTTGTAACCTGTTAGTCCATTGCACTTATTTTTTTTTTTTTAATTTTTTTTTAGTCCATTGCACTTCGAGCATCTCTTTTTTAAAGTTTTCAGAACAGTTGGCGAGACTACCAAAATTTTTAAAGTTTTTTTCTATTCATAAATAGATTTTGATGTAATTATCGTTTGTACTTAGGTATTTTTAAAATGCAAGTAAGTGGAAAAGTCGACAGAATTTGTCAAGTTAGAGGTAAAGGAGAAACTCAGAGTACTTAGTCTCCCTAGAAATACTGGGTTGACCTTTATCTGAAGATCAGTTTTGGCTGAAGAGAGGAAGAAGCTTGTTGGGGGGGGAAAAAAAAACCTTTCGTAGGTGTTCTTTGCCTTTTGGCAGACATTAGTGATAGTGGTGCGATCCAAAGCTTGTTTGACTGTCTTTGACAGAGACAGCTCTGGTTTCTAGTCAAGCTGCAACCTAATCAGCTTATACTATTGTGCAAAACTGGTTATTTAGTATGCCCGAACGTTCAACCCGAGGACTCGGGAAAGTTGAAAATTGCAGTCCGCTCTTTATTAAGACATAATTAGGAGTTTTTTTAATTCCTAGGAGAGCCGTCGCAAAAAGTTTGGTTCTAGTAAATGTGAAAGAGAAAAATGTTAAACTCAAGTCAGTCAGTCCAGGATATTTAAAGAACTTTTCCTCTTTCCTTTTTAAATTTAAGCAGAGACTCTTAAAAAACCATGGCAGATGTGGATCCAGATACATTGCTGGAATGGCTACAGATGGGACAGGGAGATGAAAGGGACATGCAACTAATTGCCCTTGAACAGCTATGTATGCTGCTTTTGATGTCGGACAACGTGGATCGTTGTTTTGAAACGTAAGTACATTCCTTCATCGTCTTCCTTTGGGGTTGGCATAGGGACATCTGTTCTCAACCATTTGCTGATTTTGGCTTGTGTAGAAATTCCTGTAGTGAATTTTAGAACGTATACTTCTAAATTTTTCTGAAGTTTGGTATATATAGTATTTCTAAGAAATACAGACTAGTAAGTGAAATAACTGTAGTAATGATAATTATGGTTACGCAGATACATTTTTTTCTGGTTCATTTTATCTTTTTCATTTTAAAGAGAAAAAAATTTCAGAACAGAATAATAGAGTAACACTGGTTAATACATTGGGTATTGTTATCTTAAAATTAGTTACTCATATGCCGGGCGTGGTGGTGGTGCACACCTGTAACCTCAGCACTCTGGAGGCTGAGGCAGGAGAATCATTGTGTGTTCGAGGCCAGCCTCAGCTACAAAGTGAGCTCAAGGCCAGCCTGAACTGTGTAGTGAGACCCTGTCTCAAAAAGACCAAAAAAAAAATAAATAAATAAAAATAAAAATAATAAAAAAAAATTACTCACATTTGCCTGGCAACTGACCTTCAATCCCCGGTACCTCAAAGATAGATAGATAGATAGATAGATAGATAGATTACAGTACAAGATATAGGCATTAAATTGCCCAAACAATATTTGCACAAATTTTTTTAGTGAACTAAGAAATGAGTAATATAACTATCTTAACTGTCATATATACATGTATATACACACATGTATGTGTATATATGTCACATATATATGTGTGTATGTATATATTTGCTTTTCCCTTGAATGAATGAATGAATGATAATGGGGGATACTAATTCCTAATAATTCTAATACTTTTTTTTTTTTTTTTGCGGTACTGGGGATCGAACTCAGGACCCTGCACTTGCTAGGCAAGCGCTTATTCCACTGAGCTATATCCCCAGCCCTCTAATACTAATTCCTTGGAGTTTTCATTTTTAAAATATATCATAAACTGGGGAGAATACAAATACTTATCTTTTTTAAAAGCTATTTCTATAGTATAAAGCTGACTTATGGAAGAAATGATAATGAACCTATGTTTTGAATTACCTGTTTCTTAATTGATGTTGTCCTATGTTATTGTACTTTTGTTAAAGGAAACTATTGATTTACAAATTTTATTTTGTGAAAGTACAAGTGGAATGTTAGTTTATTCATTTATTTTTTGGTACTGGGAGTCGAACTCAGGACCTTGCACTTGCTAAGCAGGTGCTTATGCCACTGAGCTATATCCCCAGCCCACAAGTGGAACGTTAAACATAGAATACTTTTTAGTAGAAATATTCTCAGGTTTGGAGAGCTTAAACAGTTTGATTTAGAAGTTAAAATCAAGAATTTGTGCGAAAATGTAAAAAAGAGCTCATTAGTAGACAGGCTATTAAAGCCATAATGTGAGTCTAATCAGAGTAACAATTTTTCTGAGTGCTGAACATGGTTGGGGTTTTTTTTTTTTGCTTGGGAGGCAGGCGCTGTGCCACTGAGCTATATCCCCAGCCCACATGCTTGGCTTTATTGTTGAATTTATGTGTACAGTTCTGAATTCCAATAATAAGTAATTGAAAACTCTTGTTTTTGTATTGTATTGCAATTTTAAGGTAACTAGTAGAAAATATTTGAGATATTAACCTAAAATTTAAGATGTCTTAACGTTTCTCAGATGGGAATAAATGCTGTATTACTCATTAAATTGATGACATTTTTATTTTTAATTTTTTTGTGGGACATCATGAATGCTACTCAAGTGCTCACCACTGAGCTACATCCCCACCCCTAACAAAGTATTTTTGTGTTTCCTTTTGTTCTTAAAATAACTGCTAGTTGTAAACCTTATTAAAATAGTGGGTTTTTTTGGTTTTGTCTTTTTGAGACAGGGTTTCACTGTGTAGTTCAGGCTGACCTAGAATTCACTTTGTAACCCAGGCATGCTTCAACAAACTCGCACCTCCTGCCTCAGCCTCCAGAGTTCTGGGATTACAGGCACGAGCCACCATGCCCAGCTAAAACAGTATTTTGATAAAAATCTTTGTGAACAAGATTTTCAAGTCATAGTGTTCCATTTCTTTTAACTAGTTTTTGTTATCAGCAGTCACACTTGAGTACATAAGACTAATTTAGCCCTCTTGATGCTTATTGTGGCAAGATTTATAGAGGTGCCAAAGAGTTTTGAATATTCATGTGTTTCATTAGAGGGTCTTCATTATCTTGATAGTTACAGTTGGTATTTTTAAAAGTTCTATTTGGGGCTAGGGATATAGTTTTTTGGCTGAGAGATTGCCTAGCATGTGCCAGTCCTGGGTTTAATTCCCAGCAAGGCAGTAAAAAGTTACACTTGCCATTCAAATCAACTATCATTTCCTATCTCTTATTTAGTGCTACTCACATATGGTTGAGATGTGTGTGATGGCATTTTATTTTATTTATTTTTATTTTCTCTTTTTTGTGGTTCTGGGGATTGAACTCAGGACCTTGCACTTGCCAGGCAGGCGCTTAATCCCTGAGCTATATCCCCAGCCCTGTAATACCATTTTTAAAAGGTGTTATTACTATATTAAACAATTTAAAGGGAGAATTTCAATGTGAAATTCCTCCCTTTGAAAAATTATACCATCTGAAAGCTGGGGATGTAGCTCAATGGCATAAGCACCTGCTTGGCAAGCGCAAGGTCATGAGTTCCATCCCCGGTACTGCAAAAAAAAAAAAAAAACAAGAACAAGAACAAAAAACAGACATAACTGCTGTGTTATTTTTTTCGTTGTCCCTTCTAAGGTTAATTCATACTTAGTATAATGTGATTTTTAAGAAAGATGAAATTAAAGTTAAGTCAGATATGGTACTCTGTGTGAAAGTACATTAGTATTTCAAATTGAAGTGATTAGCCTTGTTTCATGTAGCATTACCAGTTATGTCCCAGAAATACACAGGTGTGCTGTACTGAGCTACATCCCCAGGGCTTTTTTTTTAAATTTTGAGACAGGATCTCTCAAACTCACTAAGTTCCTATTGCTTTGTTGTCTAGACTAGTCTTAAACTTACGATGCTCCTACCTCAGCTTCCCAGAGTGCTGGCATTACCAGCCTGTACCACCAGGCCCAGTTTGTATGATTAAATTTGTAACAGTTTTGTTTTTAAACCTTAGTTGTTTTTTTCCTTCATTCATTGTCACAAGGAAAAACTACCTCGGTTCCTTTAAACCAGAGAAATAGTCTAGTGAGATGGGAAGAATTGATTATATTATCAGAGACATAGGCTCAAGTACTTAGTTTGCTTACATTACTTAAGCTGGGAGAAGCTTACCCTCTTCCTCTGTAAAATGGCAGTAATCTTATTTTAGTGGGTTTCTTGTCACAAAGGAGAAAATTGTATATGAAAACTAGTCTTGAGTAAAATGGGATACTCATTATTAGCTAATTTTGAATTTTATTTGGATACTACTCCTTGACACAGTGAGTGATTTTGGAGTCTTAAAATGCTTTTGAACAATCAACAAGGCAAGTGAAAACCAATAATATATATTGTATGTATTTTTAATATTGGTGAGAATCTTCCACACTAAAAATTTGATTTCAAAAGATAAATACCTACAGCAAATAATGCCTGTAAACTCAGGTAAGATGTGATTAAAAAATAGTGTGTTTAGATTTTAAAACATTCATCACAATAAAAAACATGGCTATTAGTCACCCTCAAAATACTTCCCTGTTGTTCTTGCCACCTTCCAAAGCAGTTCTGGAAGTCCTTTTTTGTGAGTGTCTTTAGTTGTGCACCCTGGTGGCTGCCTTGATGTCTTCAATCAGTTCAAAACTTTTACCTTTCATGGTCATTTTGACTTTGGGGAAGAGCTGGAAGTTGCATGGTGCCAGGTCCATTCAATAAGGTAGATAAAGACCCACCTATAATGTGTTTAGAAGTCGGCCTTTCTATTGAGTGGCACTCAGTAGCAACATTCGCCGTATTTTTGCTCATACCTCATAAAGACACTCATGAAAGATGACTTCAGAGTGGCAAGAACCATTGGATAGGTATATGTAAAGCAAGGGAAAGTATTTTGAGAGGAATTAAGGGTAATGTGTCTTTTACTGTAATAATTTTTAAAAATTTACATTTACTGTATTACCCCTTGTTCATTTTTGCGTTGTGGCTTATATTGAGTATAAATTTGCTTGGTTAAGAAATACACATGGAGTATTGAAAGCAATCACATTTGCTATATGCTAGACATGGGTTCAGATGCCTGCCTTTACTGCTGAATAGTTACATGGTAGCCTTTCATGCTTGTTTCCTTATCCTTGCAGGGTTTTTGTGGAGGAACTGGGAGTCGAATTTAGGACCTCAGGCACTGTACCACTGAACTAGTGTGAAAACTAAAGGGCTAATATATGTGAATGGCCCAACACAGTGTTTTTCTCATAATATTTGCCTTTTTTTTAACCCTTAAACTTAGTATTGTTCATACCTCCTCAGTTTTTGTACCAGTATTGACAAGTGTATTTTTAAGTTAAGGATTATAACTTTTGATGTTGTTTGCGCTTTTTGTTTCTTTGGAGACAGTATCTCACTCTAGCTGGCTTTGAACTCATTATGTAGCCCTTCAACTCATGGGAATGCTTGCCTCAATCTCCAGGTGCTGGGATTACAGCTGTGAGCCACCACTCCTAGGCAAAGAATATAACTTTCTGCAATCCTTCATATTAGTGCCTGAACTAAGATAATGGTCCAGAAAGTAAAATGGGTTCAAATTAGTTTCTGCTTTCATCTGTGATCTATCATTAAGCTCTAAAATGTGATGAGTTATTAGCCGTTGAGTACTTTTGCATTCACATCAAAATAGGTGTTCATTGTATGTAATATTATAAGTAAGTAATAGTATGTGTCCTGGGAAAGGGATAGATTTCTGAGCAGTTTGAAAGATTACATGGCAGAATGATTGGGAAAAGTAAGGACTTTACATGGCCAGGATTTGCAGAATGGGAAAAAGTAAGGACTGTGTTACGGTGGTGCATAACTAATCCCAGCACTCAAGAGAGGCAGGAACATTGCTGCAAATTTGAGACCATCCTGGGCTATACAGTGAGTTCAGGGACAGCCTGAACTGCATAGTGAGATACTGTTTCCAAAGGAAAAAAAAGTAGAAAAAGGTATTATGGATAATACAAGTTACAGTGGATTGTGGTGCCACTCACTGAGATAAAACTAGAAGGCTAAGGTTGTGTTTTGTGTTGTTTTGGGTTTTGTGGGGGGTGGTAGTTTAGAGTCTTACTAGCTCCAACTGGCCTAGAACTCAATATGTAGCCCAGGCTGCACTCAAATAGGAATCATTCTACCTTAGCCTCCTGAGTGCTAGAATAACAGGCATGTGTCACTGTGCCTGGCCATAAATGTTTTGTTTTGTTTTGTTTTTTTGAGACAGGGTCTTGCTATGCAGTTCAGGCTGGCTTTGAGCTTACTTTGTAGCCCAGGCTGGTCTCTAACTCACAATGATCCTCCTGCCTCAGCCTTCTAAGTGCTGGGATTACAGGCATGCGCCACCATGCCTGGCCCTTAGTTTTATAAAAAGTAACTTTTTCCATATAAAATATTTGGGAGAAGTGTGGCATTAACATTTTTGCAGAGCGTTTTAGTAGAAGATAGTTGAGTCACATATTTGCTTCTGCATTCCGTCTGTTGCATTATGTTGTTTTGATTGAATTATATAAAAATCATCCACAGATGTATTTGGAGCATAATAACTTCACATAATAATGAAAATATAATTCACATAAAAATATTCTGTTTTTGTTTTTGAGACAGGTCTTGCTATTAGTCTAGGTTAGCCTTAAACTCAAACTTGGAAGCCTCCTTCCTCAACCTCCTGAGTGCTAGATTTATAGCACGTGCCAGTATTCTGGTTAGGTGTTGTTCTTTGATACTGTACCAAAACACAACAAATAGTAGCTGCTTAAGATTTAGTTACATGTAGATTGATATCATGTCAGTGGACTTCTCATGCTCTGTTATATTAAAATCTGTCAGTGTGTCTTGTACTTTGAACAAATATTTTATGCATATTTAACTTGTTAAAAACTTGTGATGCTGCGCACTGGTAATCCCAGCACTTAGGAGCCTGAGGTAGGAGGATCGTTGTGAGTTAGAGACCAGCCTGGGCTACAAAGTGAGCTCAAGGCCAGCCTGAACTGCATAGCAAGACCTTGTCTCAAAAAAACCTTGTGTTGGTTAGATACTTCTGATGTTGTTTTTCTTTTTCTTTTTTTTTTGTGCCAAGAATCGAACTCAGGACCTCGCACTTGCTAGGCAGGTGCCTGTGCCACTCAGCTGTAACCTCAGCTTCAAATGTTGATATATGTCATTCCACAGTATAAAGAAACTTGTTTTTTGTTGCTGCTGTTGTTTTGGTTTTGGTTTTTTGGTCTTTTTCAGACACTGGCCTTGAGCTTGCTTTGTAGCCCAGGTGGGTCTCAAGCTCACAACAGTCCTGCCTCAGCCTCCCAAGGTGCTGGGATTACAGGCATGTGCCACCATGCCTGGCTGTATTTAATATGATTGCTGATTTCATCAGAAAAGTTTTTATTGGAATGGTGTCATGATCGTGGTAGCAAATATAGTTTGCAAAATTGTAATTTTTGCCTCAGAGCTTTAATACTATCATTAGCAACAAATACTTCGTTGTTTCACTTGAGGTGTAAGAGGCATGCTTGATTAATTTTTGAGAAGTTGCTGCAAGATACCTGGGTCTGAATAATCAAAGTTGGTTATTCTTTTAAGTAGCATGGTATTACAAGAAAAAAGCTACTTCTGTGGCTTTGAAAGAGGTGTAGAAGTAGCTCAGTATGGTGGTACAGCATACAGGAGGAGGCTTAGCAAGCCGATGAGGGAGGATCCCTGCAAGTTGGAGAGCATCCTGTGCTAGTGCTGTGTAGTGAAACCCTGTCTTAAAAAAACAAGGTGGGGCCAGGTGTAGTGGGGCATGCCTGTAATCCCAGCACTGGGGAAACTGAGGCAGGAGGAGTTCAAGGCCAGCCTGGAGTACACACAAAACCCGTCTCAAAAAAGAAAATGAAAACAAAAGTGTGGAAGTTTTTTTAAACACAGCCATTGTACTTTTGATGCGTGAACCTGCTTTATGCTTCTCATTTCTTTAAGGAGAGTACTACAAAGATTCCAGGGTTTAGATTTTACAAAGTTAATAATTTTATTGCTCCATCAATGTTATTGTTTGGTGCAACTGCTTTTTTTTTTAATGCCAGTATTTGGCAGTGCAGAATACAATTTCTAGTAGTACAGTTTAGTTTTGCTGCTTCAATTTATTCTAAGGCAACAGCAGTTTTGTCTAACATTGCTTCTTCATGATTAGTGCCCATGTTGACACAAGAGTGTGATTCAGAAAGGAAAAGGGCAAGTGTTGAATACTAGTAAAAGGTTAAGTGAGGGAAGGCTGAAAGGTGTCCTTTGGACTTTGTCAACATTTTTTCAAGGTCATTGATCTCAGTTAATGAGAGCCAAGTAGATTGGCAGTTAGGAGCATATTGGAATGGATTGAGAAGTGGACATGTGGAAAACTTTTTGTGTTGGAAAAGGAGTAAAGCCAGTCATGGTGGCACATGCCTATAGTCACAGCACTCTAGAGACTGAGACAGGAGGATCCCTACAAATTCAAGGCCAGCCTGGGCTTATAGTGAGACCCTGTCTCAAAAGACAAAAATGTGGTAGGAAAGAAAATGAGTAATCCCTAATGTAAGGATACTGACAAGCTGGAAGACAATTGGTTGTTGTCTAGATCAGTCAAACTTTAATATGCATAATGAGAATGACCTGGGGCTCTTGTTAAACTGCATATTCTGAGTCTGTTGGTCTGGTGTGTTGCCTGATATTTTGCATTGCTAATATGCTCAGGTAATGCAGAAATATTTTGTCAGGAAACCCTGCTCCCCCCCCCGCTCCCCCCCATTGACCAGCAAAGCCCTGATCCTCTGATGGAGAGGTTGATTTTAGGTAGAAAAAGGTATATATACTTTGTTGAAACAAAAAGAAAGGGAAGTTAGGGTTAATGGTAAAAAGTGGGAAGAGATTGCACTTTCGATAACTTGTTTTCTTCCTAAAAGTAGATTAAATCTCCTAAAGTAGATTAGAAAGAATGGTAATATCAAGGATTGGTATGAGGAAATATGTATCCTCAGTTCACTTCATAACAGACAGTCCTTCTAAGCTAACTATAACCACAGTTAGTTACATTCTTAAAATATTGATTAGATTTTACCATTTCCCTTTGCAGAATCTTAGTGGGTCTAATTTAAATGCCTTCCACCCCCTGTTACAATCTTACAGGTAAACGTAACTATTTTACTATATTTTTGAGTTATCTGCATGACTATGACATCTTGTTTGTTAAGCATAGTGCTTGGCACACAAATAGCTAATATCAGTATAGTGAATGAATTGAAGAAATTTTTTATGTTGGACCTGTTTTCCACTTCTTATCCCTGAAGCACTTAAATAAACTATTTCTGGAGTCATGAAACTGGGAGTGTGCAGAAGGAAAAGTGTTGGATTCTTCTGTGCAAAAGAAATAGTAATGGTGTCAGTGTGTATCTTCCCTACCCTTTTGCATTAATGAACCTGCTTTTTATGTTTTGTTTTGTTTCATTTTTTCAGACAGGGTTTCACTAGCAGTTCAGCTGGCCTTGAACTCACAGTAAGCCTCCTTAACACAGCCTCTGAGTATTGGGATTACAATTGTGTGCCACCACTCTGGGTCATGAACTGGCTTTTTCCCATATAGTCTCTTTTTCTTACAGAGAATGGCAGAGTAATAGGCAAATTACATTACTTTCCTTGGTTAATCGTACCAGCTGATCTTTCCTTGGGTAGAGAATATTCATTAATAAGTCAAATACATATAATCCTGTAAAGTTTTAAGTAAATTAATTTTATAAACAGCGACTGTAAATGCATGCACAGCAGAAGAAAGTCCTGGAATGAGAAATATTCTGTTGGGGTTTTTAACCGGGGTGAAGAGCTTCAGGGAGCTTTTAAGATTACTAAAGTATCTGCCACTTAAATATATGTATAAAAAAATATTGTTCTAGTTTTTAGAGAAAATACAATAAAAATTTACAGAAGTTTTCAACTGGCTTTTTTATGAATGCATATGACACTCTGTGTATATATTTTATATACTTAATTGATTTGTGTTGTTAGACTGTTGAGTTCTTCAAAGTCTAGCATCGTCTTACTCGTCTTTTTGTCCTGTCCTCAATACAAAGCACAGCATGACACAAAAAGACATTCAGTAAGCAAGGCATGTTGATGTACACATGTAATCTCAGTATTCTGGAGGCTGAGGCAGGAGGAATGTAGCTCAAACCCAGCCTGGGCAATCTAGTATCTTAGTGAGAGACCCTGTCTCTCAGAAAACAGGGACTGGGATATAGCCCAGTTCAAAAGCCTTCGGCTTGGGGATATAGCTCAGCGGCACAAGTACCTGCCTGGCAAGTGCAAGGTCCTGGGTTCGATTCCCAGTACAAAAAATAATAAAAGCCTTCAGCTTGGTGTTCACTACTGCTACAAAAGGCATTGAGTAGACATGTGTTAAGTGAGTTGTGGCCAGGTTTCTGTGTGTGTATTTTAACTGGGGCAAGTCAAGTTTTGCATTACTTATCATAGCTTATTCCTTTTTCTTGGAGCGAGAACAATAATTTTCAGCTACTGTAAGAGTAGTCATTTTTTGCTCAGAAATACAGAATCAAGGCTGGGAGCAGAGGCAAAAATCAAGTAAAAAATGAAATAGGTCAAAATATATTATTGGCCTGTGATAAAGCTCAGTGGCATAGCACCTGCCTGGGAAGTGCAAGATCATGAGTTCGAGTCCCAGCACCAAAACAAAACCCAAAAATATATCATTTATTATCTTTAATAAGCCAGATGTAGTAATTTTTAAGTGAAAATGTTTACTTTTTGTTTTTGGTGTTTTTGAGACGATCTCGTACTTTTTTAAAGTGCTCCGTTTACAGACTAAATTCAGTAAAATAACTCTACTACAGGTAATGTCTTTATTTGTTTTTGAGTCAGGGTCTTGTTTTGTGGTTCAGGCTGGCCTTTACTGTGTAGCCCAGGCAGGCCCTGAACTCTTGGTGATCCTCCTGCCTTAGCCTGCTGAGTGTTGGGATTACAGGCGTGCAGCATCATGCCTGGAATGTCCTTTGTTTTCAAAAAACAAAGGGGCTGGGGATTTAGCTCAGTGGCACAAGTGCCTCCCTGGCAAGCGTGAGGTCCTGAGTTTGATTTCTGGTATCCACCCCCCCAAACAAAACAACAGAGTTAAATTTCTTCATATTATCAGTCTTGTGAAATCATGGCCCAAGTCTAACTAATGCCTGGAAAAGCATGTGGTAGTTAGAGTACAGAAAATACTAGCATTCCCAGGGAAACTTTCTCTTTAGAACCTTGTGAACATGCTTTTGCTTTTTCGATTTTTGTTTTTTTTTAAGATAACTGGGTTAAACGCAAGACCCTGCTCAAAAAAATCCAAACAGGAAAAGATACTTCCATTTCTATATTAGTTAGGGTTCTTTAGAGGAATACAGTGAATAAAAAATATGTGTACAATTATGAAAGGACATTGTTAGGGTGGCTTACAGGATTAGAGGCAGAAGAGTCCAAAATGGCCGTCCAAGAAGTCAGAGGCAGAATCCATGGTGCCCATCTGCAGGATCAGAGGTGGAAAAATCCTCAGTGGCTGTCTGCATGCTAGAGAACTAGAGGATCCAGCCTCTCTTCAGCTTAAGTAGTTACAGGCCACAAAACAAGAGAGATCCAAGAATGCAGTATT
The DNA here is from genome assembly GCA_004027595.1 of Dinomys branickii. Lineage (NCBI taxonomy): Eukaryota > Metazoa > Chordata > Mammalia > Rodentia > Dinomyidae > Dinomys > Dinomys branickii. The sequence goes on along the minus strand of PVLD010020735.1, from coordinate 15,626 downwards.
AGTCCAAGGTCAAGGCCTGAAACCTTCACTGTAGAGCTTCCAATGAAAGTCTGCATTGGAAAGTTGAAGAAACTAGAGACTGATGTCCGAAGCAAAGATGGCCTTTCTGTAGAAGTGGGCACACTTTCCTCTATCTTTTTGTTTTGTCTAAGATACAAGCCCATTGGTTGGTACCATCCACATCCAGGGAAAATCTTCCCTCCGTTTGCTGGCCTGTGCATCATCAGTCATCCACAGTCATACCCTGGGCTGTGCTTTAGTAATCTACACATTTCTTAATCCATTAAAGTTGACACAATTAATGTTTACAGCTTCTGTTGAGAAAAGATTCTGATGTTATTACAGATAGTATTTTGGAAAATTGTGCTTACATTTGAAGTCATCTGAAGATTTTTCTTCATCTCATTTATATGGTTGACTAATCTACCAGGAGTTCTATATGTAGTGAGTAATCCCAAGTTTCCTAGTTAGACTAACATTGGGTCTATAAGTTGGTATTAATAGTACTGGTTTTATAATGTACAAATAATTTCTATTAAAATATAAGGGGTAAATATTTAGCAAGTTTAAAATTTTGAGTGACTGTAATTATGTATAAAATTAGTGGTTCCCAGACTTTTTGACACCAAGGACCAGTTTTGTGAAAGACAATTTTTCCATCGACTTGGAGTTGGGGGTAGGATGGTTTTAGAGTGATTGAGGCACATTACAATATTTGTGCATTTCCTTGTATTATTATTACATTGTAATATATGACAAATAATTACTATAGCGCACCGTAATATAGGGTCAGTGGAAGCCCTCAACAAGTTTTCCTGTAACAGTCCCATGTGAGGGTGGTGGGAGACTGACACCTGGAGTTTGTTGCTTATGTCCAGTCTTCTCCATAATCTCTTTTTTATTGTTTTGTTTTTTGAGACAGGGTGTCACTATGTAGTGCAAGCTGGCCTTGAACTTGCTTTTATAGTTCAGGATAGCCTGGAACTCATGACGATCCTCCTGCCTCAGCTTTCAGAGTGCTGGGATTATAGGCACGTGCCCCCACACCTGGCATACTTTCATTTTTTGCTGTTAAAACAGAAAACCCTGCTTCAAAAAGATAGGATGTTGGAAAGGGAAGCAGACTTTTCAGTTCTTTGACGGCAATCGTAGGATTTTTCCATCTTGACTTTAATTCAGAACATAGGAAATTTGAATTGGTCTACAACACGCTTGTACAAAACAAAAGACCCTGTCTCGAAAGAAACTAAACATTTTTTTTAAATCAGCTGCATAAAAACATACACCTTTAACTCCCGTCTGTTCACATAGCTCTGTGAGATGATCACAGAGCACACTTAAACACAGAACTGAAACAGCTTTCTAAGGGTAGATCAGTGGCTAGAGTGTTTGAGTTTCAAGAGCCACTCCAGAGAGTTCTTTTAGAAACAGTCACTAGAGTTAGGTGTGGTTGGCGTATGCCTGTCATCCCAGCACTCAGGAAGTTGAGGCAGGAGGCTTGTCATGAATTCAAGGCCAGCCTCAATTACACAGTGAGACCCTGTCTTAAACAAAAGGTCTTGCTATGGAGGCATTACAGTTGTGTGTCACCACATCTGGCGTATAGTTGATTGGTTTTTGTAGTTAATATTTTTAATCACATCCCCCAAAACATTGTTAGTTCAGGTGACACTTTTTGGCTAGCTAGCATTTCTCTATGAGTGACACAGTACTCAGAAGTGACTTCTTTGACCTAAATTAACACCAGAAGCCATACTGTTACGGCATCTGCTCTGACTATGCATACACCAACACAAAATGACCAGTTCAGTTTTTGTGATATGTAATCATTCAGAGGTTTGAATAGTTCTGCAGCTGTGGTGTTCGTTGTCAACAAAAGTGTGCATGACATATCCTCATGAACGTCCTCCTGAAATATATATTGCACAGAAGCAAGTATTACCTTGTCAGCATCAGTAGACTTGTCAATCTGGATTGTATGCCACAGTGACTCGTTGATCCTCAGTATGGCACGTGTCTAGATGTTCCCCCAGTTGTCTCAGTATGGCATGTTATCTAGGAGTCCCCCAAGGATGAGATTGGGAATGTGTCGCTGGGATTAAAAGTGCTGCACCCTGGGTGTGGATGGCACCACTCAACAGGCCTACCGCCTGGGTAGAATGTGGAGGTACAGAAAAAAGGCTGCTGCTGCTGTTCCGCTGCATGCTTCTTGTCTGTGGCGCTTTCTGCCTACTCTTTGATCCCCCTGCAGTGTTACCTTTCCTTGTGGAGCAGGCTGATTATGGACTGAAACTTCTACAAACTGTGAGCCAAAATAAACCTTTCTTCCTTTAATTTTGAGTGTCGAGTGTTTTGTCTCAGCGCTGAGAAAAGTAATTCAGACATTCTCTATTCCATCAGTTTGTGTAGTTACAGTGCTAGCCAAAAGAGGAAAACATGTCACCTTTTGAACTGTAGCCTCTCCTAAAAATTCACATGTCCTAAAAAAAAAAAAAAAAAAAAAAAAAATTTCACATGTCCTTAGTAACAGACAAGATCCAATCTTTACAACTAGTAAAGAGCTTATTAGCTTATTAGTTTTAGCAATTGGTTAGACTCTGAGAATGCCCTCAGTGCAGAAGTATTTGTTTATCATTGCTTCTTCATGCTCATGTTTGTCTTTTGAAAAGCTTAAAGGTGTGTCTGCAATAAAAGGTGCTTGTCATGAAGCAGTTTTAAGGGTTTCACAGTTCTGTTCAATAGCTGGTTTTTGCATATTATACAAAGTGGGCTTGGAGAATGTGAATCATTGGTTGTGTTGAACCCAGAAATTTAAAACTCTTGATATTTCTTTTAAATACAGTTTCATTTTTGTTGGCAGTTACAGACTTCTCTCTCATCACTTGGCCTTTCCCTCTTTTCAAAAAAAACTGTCCAGTGATACTTGCTGTTTTACTCATTTTGGCTGGAGTCAGCTTCTTGGCTTGCAAAAACTGTGACAGAGACAAGTCAGCAGTATAGGAAAGAGGCCTGGATGGAAGTGGTAAACAAAATAGTGGGCAGTCCCTGAGCAGTGTTGTATCTGACTTAAAGTGCGCTGCCACCAGATGTAGCTGTACAATTGAAATGCATAAACTCACTTGCCATTCTAGAGCCTGCACTAGATGCAAGCTGATTGTCACAAGTGTGCACTACCATGTCTGGCTCTGCTAATGTTAATTTCTCTTTACAGTCAGTCACTGCTGAGGACTAGCCTCACTAGCTCTGCTGTAGTCCAGATTGTCAGCCATTAGATTTTTTTTCTTAGTGTTTTTGTTTGAGACAGGATCTCATTGTTCAGGCAGGCCTTGAACTTACTCTGTAGCCCAAGCAGGCCTAGAACCTTTGTGGTAATCCTCCTTCAGCCTCTTGAATGGTGGGATTACAGAGATGCACCACCATACTCAACCTTTTTTTAAAAATTTCGCACATTGCATTTAAATTTCACCTACACTACTGTTTTTTTCCTTTTCTTTTTTTCCCTCGGTACTATGGATTGAATCCAGGGCTTTCACAGTAAGCTGTATCTGCCCCTCCTCTTTCTAAGTCTAGGACTCAGATCGTGTTTGATAACATAGTTTGTTTCTTAGAGTTTTTGAGAACTGCTTTTTAGCTTCAACCTCCATACATGCAGCCTGGAGATGAATTTAGGACTTGTATCATGCATTCCTTTTTTAGTTCTTTTTCTTTCCAAGTATGGGGGCTTGTCTTAGTTACTGTTCTTGTTGCTGAGATAAAATGGCCAACACCCAAGGTTAGAGGGAAAGGTTTATTTAGCTCACAGTTTATAGAGGTTTCTGTGCATAATCAACTGGCTCCAAGGCAGGGTGGCACAGCAGACAGCATTGCAGAGGAGAAAACAGTTCATGGTGGGTGGAAGGTAGCAAAGCAACTAAGGATAACCACAGCTCTTCTACCCCGAATACCTTACTCAGGCTGCTTAGGGTGGGTGTTGTTCATACCCTTAGTCTTAATGCCTTAAGCTAGGTGTGGAGGTGCACACCTGTAACCCCAGCTCTTGGGAGGTTGAGGCAGGAGGATTGTTTTGAGTTTGAGACCAACCTGGGCTACAAAGTGAGCTCAACGCCAGTCTGAACCGCATAGAGACCCTGTCTCAAAAAAGCTTCCCTCCAAAAAAACTGCCCTTGATTCAAACATTGCACCATGAATCAATCCCAGTATTACACACTCTAGATCCAGCCATCTCTGAAAAAGCCCCACCTATGACTGCATGAGGCTTGGGGAACATCTAAACTCAAGCCATAACGCGGACCCTCCAAATCTTTCTTCAGCTCCCAGGAATCCTTTTCATTGATTCTTCTGATCATAAAACTGAAATTTTCTTGAGGTTTTAGCCAGTCTCCCTCACCCTTCCTTTCATCCCTCCTTTGTGCTGGCATAGAATTTTTGACACTTGGACTACTTCCTAGTAAAAATGGTAAAGGAAAAGAGATTTTTAAAAAAATGCTTCTCATGCTCTTTGAACCACTGTCACTCCTTTTCACATTTCTCCTGGGTTTTGAGGCACAGGTAGTCTCTGTTGCCACCAGGCATGTATCACTTAGGATTAGCCTGAGACTTGTACTTTGGGTCCATTCTTGGCCTGGTAAGGAGGTGAAAACCCAGGAATTTCTCCCTATACCTGCTGGCTAATGATGGCCCTCTGAGTTTCTGTTGTGTGTTTCTGCTACATAGTTTTGGGATTTGCCCTAGCCAGGAGTCTTTTAGCTCTGTCACTGTGACAGGATACCTGAGAAAAACAGCTTGCAAGAAAGATTTATTTTGCCTTATGATTTTAGAGACTTCAGTCCATGATCACTTGGCGCCACTGCTTTTGGGCCTGTGAGGCAGAACGTGGAAAGCTCATGGTGGAGCAAAGCTGCTTATCTCGTGGTGGCAGAGAAGCAGAGGGGAAGGGGCTGGGGTCCCAGCATTCCTCTCCAGGAGGCTCCCCTAAGAACCCTACCTCCCACTAGGCCCCACCTTCCCAAGACTCTACCACCTCCCAGCAGCAACGTATGTTGGTGACCAATTGTGAGCATATTAGCCCTTTGGGGACATTCTAGATCCAAGTAACTGCAAGGAGTCAAAGGCCAGAGAGAAAAGAAGAAGAGAAAAAGCAACGAGAAAAAGCAACCACCAACACCTTGAAACTCACTTCCACTGTCCTTCATCTGCTCGTGGCTACTTCTCAGAACCTTGCTTTTTTGTGGTCTGTGCAAGGTTTTTGGTTGTAACCGTCAGTTGTGATAGACTGTAATAAGCTTACTCCCTGTTGACTGGCCCCAAAGTTTAAATTTATTTTTGTGCATAACTAATTACAAATATCTTGGTTTAAGCTGGGGTTATATCCTAGTAAAGCTATTAGTTGAAAATAACATGAGAAAAAAATGTATTTAACACACCCAGCTACCAAACATTATAGCTTAACAACACAATATACTGTGCAGTTGTTTGCCCTGGTGGCCACGGGTCAGACTGGAAGATGCTGTAGCTTGTTGACACTGCCCACCATCATAAGAGAGTATTGTACTGCATATTGTTAGCCCAGGAGAAGTTTGAAATATGATTACTACTGAATATTTATCACTTCCATAGCATTGTGAAGCCAAGCTTGCCTTAAATTCACTGTATAACCCAGGGAGGCCTTGAATCTTCCTGCCTTTATCTGTCAAATGGTGGGATTGCAGGCATGTGCTACCATGCCTGGCAGTTCTTTTCTTTTTTTCTTTTTGAGATAGGGTCTGGCTATGCAGGTCACGCTGGCCTTGAGCTCACTTTGTAGCCGAGGCTGGTCTCAAACGCACAATGATCCTCCTGCCTGAGCCTCCCAAGTGCTGGGATTACAGGTATTCCCTACCATGCCCAGCAAGTTATTTTCCATTTAAAAATTTTTTTTCCAAAAATTCAGCTATGACATATTTGCCTTAAATCAGTTGTTCTATTATAGTGGAATTCACACAAATGAAATTTGTCTAATCTAGCTCTCCTTTACTGATTACCTTTCAGACTGGCAATTGATGTGTACATAATAGATGCATATAGTTATATGGGTTTTTTTTTATTTTTTTGTTTGTTTTGAGAGAGGCTTTCACTGTGTAGTCTAGGCTGCTCAAACTCGATTCTTCTGCCCCAGCCTCTTGAGTGCTGGGGTTATAAATCAGGTGCCACCACACCTGATTTAATGTGAGTTCTTACCAGCAAAAATCACAGAGAATCATTCCTAACTGGTTTCATAGGAATGTAGAAGGTATGACTAGTTCTCTTTAAAGGTTAAATAAAAATTAGTGATTTTACATATGAGTATACCATAAATACCTTCTCACTTGAAAAAGTAAGGTGGGAAAGCAATTATTTCTTTACTCAGTAGCCAAAGTACAGTAGATGTTTTGTATTTCATTATACTTACATAAAATAAGCAAAGTTCTATGTATTATGTGCACCATTTTAGTTTTTCTCTTAGGAATAAAATTAATCATGATTAAAATGGGAGCATGAGGTTAGAACTTTCTCAGTTTCAAGAAGTTTTTATTGTGATGCTGGAGATGAACTAGGGCCTTATTAAATGCTCTACCACTAAGCTACATCCCCACCCGTTTGTTTGTTTTAAATTGGTTCTCTAATTCTACTTGTTGAAGAGATTCTTCACATTTTGAGGGACACAGCAAGAACTAACATCATTCCCCAAATTAACAAAACAATGAAATATAGGAAGTTTATAGATTTCTCTTAAATTTCTTGATATGTTGTGTTTATACCAGATGAATAAGGATAGATAAATAATTTTGTTTTTAACATAAATCATAAATCTGTTCTTGTCATTTGATGTGAGGACTGTCAACTTCATTTTATTCTTTGAGAAAGGTATTTTCTAAAGAAACATTACTCTTTTTGGACTGTGTTCTTCTGTAGTATTAACACTTTCATGATGTGTTTTCCTAATCTGTTACATTTACTACAAGTGGGTACATACCTGCTATGTAGAGAACAACAATATAGTGCTTAAGATTCTAGTATGCCAGACATCCTTGTGGTCTTACCAAGAACTAGTGGGTAAGCTCTTGTAACTCAGCCTCAAAACATTTGATTTTTAACCTAGAAATATTACAAGTGATTTTGTTCAGTGTTGCTATCTAATAAAAACCAGTTGTGTTTAATTATTGCACCATCATGACTGAAAGAAGTCTACTAAAACTATCTTCGATCATATTTCAGCTGCTGGACCCCCTTAAGTTAAAAAATTGAGTATTTATGAAAGAACAGATTTAGAGATACTCTGACATGTGTATAGTTACTTTTAAAAAGCTGCTAAAGGTATGGGAAGTACTTAATTGCACACACTAAAAATTGGAGGAAAAATAATTCTGCTGAAATATTAAGAGTACTGTATTAATCCATGTAGAGAGTTAGAATATATTTAATGTCATGTAACAGATTTCTTTTTGATTTGTTTTTTTTTTTTTTTTTTTTTTTTTGCGGTACTGGGGATCGAACTCAGGACCCTGCACTTGCTAGGCAGGCGCCTATTCCACTGAGCTATATCCCCAGCCCTCAGATTTCTACTAAATGTAAACATTGGTCTTTTTTTTTTTTATGACATTGGTCCTTTATATTTTATGTGTTAATGAAATAAGTCTTATTGGTACCTCACAGATTCTGTTTTTGATAAAACTACCATATATAGGTATGTATAATACATATTAGACTATTCATACCTGCTGAAGTTAGTTTAATATGGGGCTAGGTACTGAGCTAAGTGTATAATGTATATGATTTTTAATGTGTATGATTTAATTTAAACTTTGTGGGCTGGGGATACAGCTCAGTGGCATAAGTGCCTACCTGGCAGGCACAAGGTCCTGAGTTCAATCTCCGATACCACAAAAAGAATATAACATTATAAAAAAAAAATGGGGGCAGAGGATATAGCTCAGTGGGATAAGTGCTTGCCTGGCAAGCCTGAGGTCATGAGTTCAATTCCCAGTACTACTACTTAGTACTACTACTACTACTACTAATTTAACCTTTGTAACAGCCACATAAAGTAGGTATTGCTTAGATATTTGTTGTACAAATCAAGGAACAAAGATCACACAGTTGTTGTTTTCTGTTTTACTCTGGTCTTTTAGACTCAGTCAGTGCTTGTTCCTATAAAATGTGAACTGGACCTTCAGACAGTCTGGTATAAGTAAGGAAATAGATACATTAAAAAGTGTGTGCACTGATTTTATGAAGTTTGAGAAGGTGAAAGTACCACATAACCATTTGGGAAATTTAGGGAAGGCTTTACAGATCAGTTGATGCTTGAACTGAAAAAAAAAAATTTTTTTTTTTTTTTGGTCTTTTTGAGACAGGGTTTCGCTATGTAGTTTATGCTGGCCTTGAGCTCACTGTGTAGCCCAGGCTGGTCTTGAACTTGCAATGATCCTTCTGCCTCAGCTTCCCAAGTGCTGGGATTATAGCCGTGTGCCACCATACCAGGCTTGAACTGAATATTGAATAAGAATTTTTTTAGAACATGATTTCAGTTAATGCTGCTACTTTAAACTGTTTCTGTCTTGTTATTTTCAGTGATGATGAACTTTGCACCTGAATAAGAGAAGCAAAAATTGTGAAAATATTACCTACTACACAGTCAGGGTATTAAACACAGTGTATGTTAGTGTTTTATGTATTATTTTGCTAATATTAGTAATTGAAGGTATAATGTGATTTCTTTCATTGCAGATGTCCTCCTCGTACTTTCTTACCAGCCCTCTGCAAAATTTTTCTTGATGAAAGTGCTCCAGACAATGTGTTAGAGGTGACGGCCCGCGCCATAACCTATTACCTGGATGTATCTGCAGAATGCACCCGAAGGATTGTTGGTGTAGATGGAGCAATAAAAGCACTTTGTAATCGTTTGGTTGTGGTTGAACTTAATAACAGGACTAGCAGAGACTTAGCTGAACAATGTGTAAAGGTAAGTATAGTTTATTAGCCTGTTTGAACATCATTTAGAGACTAGAAATATAATTTACTAAAAAATAGAATTATTCCTATCATCAGTCTTACTTTATTAAAAGTGATTGAGAACAGTGGAGATCAGAACCCTTTGGGGGCATCAAAGGATGTCTTATAAGGCTTAGAGAGAGAACCATCATCTGTGAGTAAAAATTACAGTCCACTAATACATTTTTCTGGGCTGCTTGAGTACTCTGCAGTTCTGGTATTGACTGACACCTTGAGATGGGTCATCCATGCCTTTACCCAATGTTATTTTTTATGAAAATATTCACAGACCACAGCTAACAATAGCCATCAGTGCCAGACGTTATTTTAAGCACTTTTAAATGTATGAGCTCATTTATCCTTCATGGTAAATGAAGTAGGTATCATTAATATCATATTGTTTCTAGCTGGGCTTGGTAGAATATGCTCTAATCCTGGCCCTTAGGAGGTGGAAGTAGGTGGACAGTAAGTCTGAGGCCAGGCTCAGGCCAGCGGGGGCTCCCTGGGGAGCTGGTGTGTGAGAAACAACAACAAAGATTCTGTTGTACAGATGAAAAACTTCAAGTGTACTGAAGTTAAGTAATTTTCTTGAAGGATTCATAAATAGTGAGCAGGACAGGTAAAATGTGAACATCAGAAATTTGAAAATTTAGGAAGTCTGGTTCTAGGACATGTGAGTTGAACCATTTTGCTGTATTCTCTTTAGAGTAAGCTGTTTTAGTGTGGGACTAAACTTAATGCAGCTTTAAAAGCATTTGCACAGGGAGGTAATTTATCGAAACTACGTGGCAACCACATTTATTTCGTTTCATTTCCTTTCATTTCCTTTCCTTTTTTTTTTTTTGGACATGCAGTCATGCCACGTTGCCCAGGCTGGTCTTGAATTCCTGGGCTCAAGTGATTGTCCTGCCCCAGCTTCCTAAATACTAGGACTACAGGCATGTTTCCTGGCCTTGCTTTTTTTTTTTTTATTCATTTTTCCTTTACTCTTTTTATGATTATTGTTGCTTTAGGTCAGCAGTTCTCAATAGTTTTATTTTAGGATTCCTTTACAAATCAATTTAAGATTTAAATTTTAATAATTTAAATTGAGGTTCTTCTTAAATTATTGAGGTTCTTCTTAAATTATTGAGGTTCTTTTAAAGAGTCTTTGATTCTGTTAATTTATATTTACCATATTAGTACAATTAAGACATTTAAAATATTCATTAATTTCTCTTAAAATACATGTTAACATGTATAACAATTTTAATGAAAAATAACTTTCCAAAGCACAAAGAAAATTAGTAACGGTGACTGCCATTGCTAGACATTTTTGGAAATCATTTTAAAAACCTCTGTCAGAAAAAAACAACCTGGCTATAATAGCTAGGTTTTCATATCTGCTTTTATGTTCAGTCTGCTATATCACATCTCATGGAACTTCTGGAAAATTCTACCCCATATTCTGAGAATGAGAGTAAAACAGACTAACTTCCTTCTTGATTGTAGAAATATTCATTACTTTTTCTCTGACCTGTATTTTTCCCTTCCCTTCCCTTCCCTTCCCTTCCCTTCCCTTCCCTTCCCTTCCCTTCTTCCCTTCTTCCCTTCTTCCCTTCTTCCCTTCTTCCCTTCTTCCCTTCTTCCCTTCTTCCCTTCTTCCCTTCTTCCCTTCTTCCCTTCTTCCCTTCTTCCCTTCTTCCCTTCTTTCTTCCCTTCTTCCCTTCTTCCCTTCTTCCCTTCTTCCCTTCTTCCCTTCTTCCCTTCTTCCCTTCTTCTCTTCTTTCTATAGCAGTAGGAATCATTCCCCTTGGCGGGGGGGAACCTCTTGCCTTAGAACTACAACCCTTTAAAAAATTCTTTGTTTAAGCCAGGCATGGTGGCACATGGCCTATAATCCCAGCACTTGGGATGCTGAGGCAGGAGGATTGCTGCAAGTTTGAGACCAGCCTGGCTACAAAGTGAGCTCAAGGCCAGCCTGAAGTGAATAGCAAGACCCTGTCTCAAAAAAAAACAAAGAAAAAAATTCTTTGTTTATCAGACAAGGTCTTGCAAAGTTGCCTTGGGCTGACCTGGAACTCATAATCCTCCTGCCTCAGCCTCCAGAGTAGCTGGATTACAGGCTGGGCTATGACCCATATTTTCATATTCTTTTTTATCTGCCTTCATCTTTGCAACATGTAAGCATGCGGAAGTCATGAACCATCTTTTTTTGTGTTATGTTTTCCTAGCCGTGTGTGTGTGTGTGTGTGTGTGTGTGTGTGTGTGTGTGTGGTGCGCGCGCGCATATGCGGGCAAACCTAGGATTTATGCTAGCTAGGCAAGCACTCAACCACTGGGTTAAACTCCCAACCCTTATCTTTTATTTGTATTTTTGGTCCTGAGAATCGAACTCAGGATGTCACACTTGCCAGGCAGGTCCTGTGCCGCGTCCCTTTTTACCATTTTTATTTATTTATTTATTTATTTTAGTCTCTTTGAGGCAGGGTCTTGCTGTGCAGTTCAGACTGGCCTTGAGCTCACTTTGTAGCTCAGGCTGGTTTCGAACTTGCAATGATCCTCCTGCCTCAGCCTCCTGAGTTGCTGGGATTGCAGGTGTACATCTTTTTATAATTTTTAAACTATAGTTGAAAAATCCAGTACAGTTTACATCTTGCTGTCCACACAGATTTGCCAACTGTGAATATTTTTTTCTCCCTTTTTTTTCCTCCTCTCTTGTTTTCACTGAGCCTTGGAAAATACATTGCAGTCCTCATGATACCTCATCCCTAAATACATTAGCATGTTTTCTTGTAAGGACAAAAACGTTCTATAAAACCATTTATTCCACCTCTGAAAATTAATAATGATTCAGTAGTGTATAATGTGCAGTCTATAGGCCCAGTGGTCCCCAACAGAGCTTGTATAACTTTAAAAAGGAATCAGGATCCAAGCTGAATGTGGTGGAACATGCCTATAATCCAGCATTCAGAAGGCTGAGGCTGGAGTATCACTACAAGTTTGAGGCCAACCTGGCCTATTAGTGAGTTGAAGACCAGCCTGAGATGTATAACAAGACCCTGTCTCAAAAAATAAAACAGAGCAAACAAAAATCAAGATCCAGGTGTGTATATTACTTTTTCCTTTTTTTAACCCCAGAACTGTGGACTGAGCCCAGGGCCTTCATACTGAGCTATATGTTCGTTCTTAGTTGCTAAGTTGCCTAGGCTCAAACTTGAGATCCTCCTGCCTCAACCTCCTGGAGTGCTGGGATTACAGGGATGTGCTGCCATGCTCAACTTACACATTGCATTTTATTACTTTTCTTCTCGTTTAATGAACAATAGTCCTCTCCATGACACTGACATTTTTATAAAGTCTAGGCCATTTGTCTTGTGTAATGTCCCACATTCTAGATTTGTTTTTTATAATTGGGGATCTACCACTTAGAAAAATAGAGCTCTTTGTTTGAGTGGATTCTCCTTCAGCTGTCCTCCTATTTATAGCCAATCTCCTAGAAAGAGTAGGAAAGGTTTGCAGTGACTCTTCAGCCCACTACAGTCAGCGCTGTTCTTGCTTCATTCTCTCTGAAACTGAAGGATAAGGTCATCAGCTGAGCCTGGCACAAACATGTAATTCTAGTCATTCCGGATGCTCGTACAGGAGAATTGCAAATTCAAGGCTTTGTCCCAAAATAAAATTTAGAAAAGAGGTGGGATTCACTAGTACTAGGAAAAAGGATGTGGAAAGAGTTGGGGATGTTGCTCAGTGGTGGAGTGTTTGCATGACATCCTGACTCACTCCCCAGTGCAGAGGGGGGCCAAAGGTCACCATTGTCATGACTGTCACCAAACTTTGTGGACTCTTGGCAGCTGTTAACTTACCGGATCCTGGTGATGTTTGCCATTATTAATTATTTCAATATTTTTGAAACTTTACCCTTCAGATTTAGTCACACCTGTTCTCTTTGTTTCCCTTGCAACTTCTTTCTTAGTTCATCCTAAAATGATAGTATTATGCCCTAGGCAGTCTGATCTACTACTTTAATATCATTTATACACATTCTCCTCTCATCTTTACCTTTTACCTCAGTCTTGAGTTCTAGACTCTATTCAAGACCTGGACTTTCTTTTTTTCTTAAGATGTGGACATTTCTAACTCAATGTCAGCACTCATAATTTTTCACTATAGGTAAAATCCTATTTTGTTAACGTGCTTCCATCCAGTCATTAGGCAGAACAGTGTTCTGTCCTTTGCTTCCTCTCTTGTACTCCATACTTGTAGTCGATGGTCCTTTCTAGTTTACTTGCCTCTTGTCTGTCCCTGCTGTTACTGCCTTGGTCAGGTCCTGGTCTTCCCTTAAACGATAATGCTGGCGTTTTTGCATTTGCCTGTGAAATTTTCCTTCCCCTATCCTGCACATTGTTACACTGAAATTTGGTTATATTATTTCCCTGTTTAGGTCATTTTTCTTGATTTCAGGATAAAGTTTAAATTTGGAGTGTAAATAAGATTGATATATTCTGTTAACTTCTTAGTTATACCTGAACCTCTTAAGCATGAGTATAATTTAGAAAATTAAAGTCAAATTTTAGTGTTTTGATATAATAAATTGAGTGAGGATGATGAGTAACAGTAATAGCTAGAATTTATCCAACTTTTTTGGCAGTACTAGATACTAGAACCAGAGCCTTGCACATACTAGGCAAGTGCTCTACCACTGAGCTATAGCCCGCCCCCCCTTTATTTTGAGACATACCTTGCTAAATTGTCATGGCAAGCCTTGAATTTACAATCCTCCCCGGCTCAGCCTCCTGAACTGCTGGGATAACAGGCTTGTGCCACCGTGCCCAGCCCCTTTTCATAAAATGTTAGACACACACTTTGCTAAGTTACAGGTAGTTTTGTAGCTTACTGTGCAGGTTTCACATTTTAAACCTGCGCTGTCAAATATAGTGGTCATGTGACTATTAAACCCTTCAAATGTGACTTTTCAAAATTGAGATGTGTTGGGGCTGGGGAAATAGCTCAGTCGCATAAGTGTCTGGCTGGCAAGTGCACGGTTGTGAGTTCAGTTCCTGGTACCAAAAAAAAAATAATTGAGATGTGTTGTGAGTATAAAATACACATGAGTTCAAAGATAGTACATAAAGGAATGTGAAATATATTCATTCTTATATTGGTTTGCTGTTGCAGTGATGTTGCCTTAGATATATTGTGGGTTTTTTTTTTTTTGATATATTGTTAAATTAGAAAATATTGTTAAAATTAATTTCATCTTTCACTTTTTAAAATGTGGCTCCTGGTAAATTTGGAGGGTGCATTACATTTTCTGTGATTCTAGCAAATTAAAACTAGACTTGTATTCTTGTGCAAATTTTGTTTTACTAATGTAGGTGTTGGAACTGATATGCACTCGTGAGTCAGGAGCAGTCTTTGAGGCTGGAGGTTTGAATTGTGTGCTTACCTTCATTCGTGACAGTGGACACCTGGTTCATAAAGATACCTTGCACTCTGCCATGGCTGTGGTGTCGAGACTCTGCGGCAAAATGGAACCTCAAGATTCTTCTTTAGAAATTTGTGTTGAATCTCTTTCTAGTTTATTAAAGCATGAAGATCATCAGGTAAATAGCTATTGTATACTCTTCTCAAAAAATGATATAATGTTCTATATTTAGAACTATGATATATTGCAATTGAACTTCTCATTTGATAGAGTGAATCCCCTTGTTTCATGTTTTATTTCTACATATATATCTTTTTTTGTTTGTTTTTGTTTTGTGAAACAAAAAACAGGGTCTTGCTGTGTAGTCTAGCCTGGCCTTGAACTTTTGGCTGTCCTCTGGCCTCAGCCTCCTGAGTCCTGGGATTGTAGGCATTAGCCACCCCGTCTGTCCCCGTATATTGTGTTATATGTGTCATGGCAATAAATTTTTCTTTTGGTACCGGGAATCGAACTCAGAGCCTTGTACTTACCAGGCAGGTGCTTGTGTCACTGAGCTGTCTGCAATCCCGGCAATGAAAGTTTTTAAAAGTATAAAAGTGATGATGCATTCTCACAATTTAAATGTTACATAAATATGTGCTTCCTATAACTATACCATTACTTAGATTTTTTTTTTTTTTTTTTGAGAAAACAGCTTTATTTCTGAGATGGGATTGACTACACACTCACACCAAGTTCATTCAACAGCCAGGGTGGCTGGGCGTGGTGGTGCATGCCTGTTACTTAGTATTTTTTTTTTATTTTATAAATAATTTAATACTTATCGTTATAAACTTTGGATATATTAGGTAAAGTAATTGAAATTATCCTGTTTTATTACCTTAATGGTCATTAGAAAATGTAAAATTACGTATGTGGTTTGCTTTTTATTTTTATTGGCCCAAGTTCCCGCGGGATGGAAAGCTGCCATCGCTGTTTTTATTCAATCAGACCTCATCTCAGAGCACTTATGCACACGGTTTTTCCTTGGGGGCGTTTCTACAAAAATCCCTCTGGGGGAGAGCCCAGGTCCCCAACAGCAACACCCCTACAGTGCCAGTAGCCAAGCTAGACCCCAGCTGCTGCTCTGCCACCAAAGGGCTGCGACCTGGCCCAGCGGGTCACGCCGAAGAGCCTGTTGCACCTGAGCCCCAGTGAGCCACGTCCCGGG
>PVLD010020734.1:0-33211 GCA_004027595.1 Dinomys branickii | reverse complement strand
ACAGGAGAGGAGGGGACAGGAGAGGACAGGACAGGAGAGGAGAGGACAGGAGAGGACAGGAGAGGAGACGACAGGAGAGCAAAGTGCCCGAGAGTCCAGGGCGGCATTGTGTGGCCAGCCTGCGCACACTCCTGCATTCCTGCTCCTGTAGCTGCTGGTCCAGTGTGTGGAGGGCAGGGGAGCAGCAGGCAAGGGTGGGCGGGCTGCAGAGCTGCACGCCTCCGCTGCTGAGCTGATGGTTTCCCTGGGAAGGAGGAGGGGGAGGAGTCAAGTGCAGGTGGGGTGGGGACGGAGACCACAGAGGAGTGAGGCCTGCTAGGGCAAGGTTACGCGGGGGAGCTGCTAAGCAGACAGCAGTGCATAGGGAATGTCAGTTGTTCTCCCTGGAGATAGGAAAAAGAGGGAAGAAATGGGGCGTGGTGGGAAACACTGGCCATCCCAGCACTCTGGGAGGCTGAGGCAGGAGGATCGCAAGTTCAAATTTAGCCTGGACAATATAGTGAGACCCTGAGTCAAAAATACAAAAACCAACCGCAAAGGCTACCACCCGGGACCCCTTCTGTTTCTCAGGAGCTGTTCCTATGCCACATTCCTAGTCCCTATTCCTATTCCCCAATAAACCCTTCTGACTTTTGTGTTTAGTACGGTGAATCAAACTCAAGGCCTTGTACTTTCCAGGCAGCCACTGTGCTGCTGAGCTACATCCTCAGCTTTACCTGCCCTACTCTTAAGAAAAAAGAAAACAGGGCCGGGGATGGAGCTCAGTGTGAAGCCCCTACGTTCAATCCACAGCACCAAGGGTTGAGGGGAACAGAGGGAGAGAGAGAAGAGACAGAGAGCGCGAGCGCGAGAGAGCGCCCCCCGCTGGTCCATGTCAGGCGTGCACCTGCCCTAGTGCACATGCCCCGTGAGGGATACCGGCTCGGCGCTCAAGTCTCATCCCGCGCGCCCGGGGGAGCCAGCCACAGACAGCAGGTGCTCAACACTGACTTCTCTCCTCGCCAAGTGAGAGCTCAGGGTAGAGAGGAGAAGGAAGAGGAAATCAGGCCGCGTGCAGGGCACACAGGACATGCGCCTAATCGGAAGAGTCGGGGAGGAGGGCGACAGGCAGAGATGTCGGGCGCGGGAGCTGAGGTAGGGCTGAGAAGCGAGGGAGGAGAGACGGCAAGGTTGGCAAAGGAGAGTCCACAGGGGAGGGGCGGTGGAGGCAGATCGTGGTGTATACAGCAGGCACTCAATAAGTGCAGCACTCGGAATAGGCAGAGAGAAACTAGCAGGGCAGAGGGGTGGAGAGGACCGCGAGGCTAGAGGAAAGGAGCGGGGCAGTGGGTGCTTCATAATTGCTTGGTTTTTTTCTCCAGTAGCTGGAGCTGAAAGGAGAGTTCGGGAGTACGGGAACGGGAGCCAGAGAGGGGCGCGGGGGTGGGGAGGCAGCCTGGCCCACCGCTGGTGCTCGGGAAGCGTCCGTTTCCTTCCTGGCCGAGAGCAGAAGGAGACGGAGGCCGTGATCAGTGGAGATCGGAGGGGCCGGGCAGGGCGGCTGCGCGGGAAGCACGGAAGCGCCAGAGAGGAGGGAAGGGCCCGAGGCAGGTGAGGGAGGTGTGCGGCTCCCGAGGCCAGCTCACAGCAGGCGCTTGGCAGATGCCTGCTTCCTCGCCAGCAGCACCGGGCCGTCCCGGGGAGGAGGAAGGACTCCAGCCAGGACAGGAGGCGGCAGGGACAGCCAGCTCGGAGCGCAACCGGCTGTCCAACTCCAGGCCTTGCATGGCGGGCCGCGGGGCCCAGGCGCCCACAGCAGGTGACAAGCACATGTGTGCGCCTGCTGGGGGACAGGACAGGACAGGACGAGGGCACTGAGGAGGGGCGGTGGCCAGGTCTTGCTGCCTGGGGGAGGGGCAGGGCCATTGTCCCGCCCGGCACCGCTGCCAGAGCGGAGGAGCTGCGGCCGCTGTGTCCCTGTCCCCCTCAGCCCCCCTCTGAGTTCACACCCACGGCTGCTTCTCCCTGTCACCTGTCCCTGTGCCAGTCCTCTCCGCGGGCACCCGTCCTGGTCTGGAGGGAAGGAGGCCAGGTCCCAGCCCGCCCACCCGAATGGCAGAGAGATAGGAAGGAAAGACAGGCGGAGGGCGGCAGATGAGGGCAGAACCTGCTTTATTCGGCCGTGCGCGGAGCCGTACGGGGCTCCCCTGGGAGTGGAGAGGGGGTCAGAGAAGGACGGGGACAGCCAGGGAGATGGAGGAGGTGGGCAGAGCTGTCGGGAGACGGGGTGGGGGGGCGGGGAGAGAGAGAGGGAGAGAGAGCGCGGGGCGGAGACCCGGAGGGAAGCAAGGACACAGAGCGAGGCGGGCGGGCGGGAGAGGGACAGGTAGCGGGAGAGACAGGGACAAAGGGAGGTGGGCGGGCAGGGACAGTCGGGAGAGGGTACAGCTCAGGTGGGGAGGTAGAGACGGACGGTCACCGGAGGGAGAAACCGAGACAGCGAGAGGGAGCGGGAGAGGGAGGGAGGGAGGGAGAGAGAGAGGCGAGGACGCGGAGCCACGGCTGGGAAGGCCAGGCAGGGCGGAAGGGGAGGCGCGGACAGAGGAGGAGCGGGCGGGAGGTCGGAGCGCCCCTCTCACCTGGGGTTGGTGGCGTCCGCACCCCTCACCCAGCCCCTAGATTTAAGGGGCGCCTGGGCCCGCCCCCGCATCTGGCCCGACCCCTCGGCGGCTAAATCGGGCCTCAGCTGTCGCAACAGCTGCCCCTCCCCCGCCCCTGTGACCCACCCCGGGCGGGACAGCGGGCAGCGCCTCCGGACCTTATTTGGCCAGGGCTGGGAAGCACCTGAGAGGCCGCAGCGCTGCCACTCAGCCAGGAATAGAAACCCCTAGTCCCTCCAGCTGTCTGCCATGGGGACAGGCGACAGGCGGGGTGGGGCTGGGCCAGAAGGCGTGAGCGAAAATGTCCAGACTGCCCGGGGCGCCTCTCCTCACTGACCTCCGCCCTTTGACCCCACCCGGCGTGGCCCCGGCTGTGTGGCGTGGGGGGCGGGGACGGGGCCCCGGCCTGCTGGCCCCAGGCTCAGCCGCGCCCTCTGCCTAGGTCTCCCTGGACTGTGCACCCGGAGCCCCTGAGCCTGGGTTTCCACCCCCTCGCGTTACTGTCTGGTCCCCAAGTCCACTTCTCTCACAGCCCGGGCCCAGCCCGCCCAACCCTCACCTCCTCTCCCTCCGAGAGTCCTGGGCCGCGGGTGCCTCTTCCTGACCCCCAGCTGTCCCTCCCTCGGTGGCCCTGTCTGCTTCATGTCACCGCCACCGCGGGCTCTTATCACATCCTCAAACAGCAGCGCTGGCCTGGGCGCCCACCCTCCCCGCCATCCGACTTATTTTTGGCCGTGCCGGGGACAGAACCCAGCGCTGTCCAGTGTCCCCTCTGAGCCTGGCCCCCACCCATCCTCCCCAGCTCTGAGGGCCTCAACCTTGCATAGCTAACCTGGTCCCAGGCCCGTTCCTTGGTTTCCCATGCACGCTGTGGGACCCCCTTGACAGCCACACCACAGGGCAGGGAGCCCTGGTGTCCTCTTGTCCCAGCCAGGGGCAGGGCGACCACGGACTGGCCAGCCCTGGATGCCCAGTGCACAGGTTGGGGTCCCACCCGCTGTGGTGGGAGTCATATTACTTTGTCCCTCCCGACTATGGCCTCTGTGGGGCTGCTCTCCAGCCCTAGGGCGCTTTTCCTGGCACCCCTGGGCTGCACCTGCCTCCTTCTGGGAGGCCCACGCCTGCAGTGGCGCAGTGACCACTGTGGGGAGTCACCATACACTTGGTGGCTTACGCAGCACACAGGCTCTGTCATGCCTGCAGAGACAGGGGCTGCCACCCTCTGCTGAAGGGCCCAGGAACTGTGCCACAGCGCCACTGCCAGCTCACTGTCGGCCTCATCATGAGCTCTGGGACGGCCCAAGCTCAGCCTGCCTCAAAGTCAAGGGCCAAGGAACAAACCCTCCTCTCTGCCATTTTTCTTTCTGGTACTGGAGACAGAACCCAGGGCCTTTGTGCTGAGCTACATCCCTAGTCCTTTTAATATTTTGAGATAGAATCTCATTAAAGGCTCTAAATTGCCTAGACTGAGCTAGAAGTCACGATCCTCCTGCCTCAGCCTCCTAGAGTGGTGGGAGGATGGGCATGTGCCACCACGTGCTTCTGTGTGGCTGAACACCCACAGCCACAGCGGGTCTCTTCTACCTGCTCTGTGGCTCCTGGATGGAGGAGCCCCCAGGTGTTCTGCAGACGCAGACCAGGCTGGAGCAGATCAGCAGATTTATTGAGGCAGCAGCGGCATGGGGAGTGGGGAATGTGGGGAGGGCCCGGCCTTTCCAGGGCTGGGATGCACAGGCCCTTCCCTGGCACTTGAACTCAGGCTGGCTGTGGTCACAAGCGCGGCGCCAGGCAGCACTGAGGCAGTCTCTGCGGTCGGCTGGTCGGCCGGTCTGTCGGTCAGTCAGTCTGCAGCCAGCAGCCCTTCTCCTCCACCTCCTTGGTCACCACCAGCAGCACCTCACATAGCCCTTGAGCCAGGGCAGCTGCCAGGAAGGCCCTGGGTGGAGAGATGGGGAGACTGAGGCCCAGCCAGCCTCCCAGTTCCCTCTGAGAGGCTGGGGGACGAGGGTGGGGCTCCAGCATGGCGGCCTCACCCTGTCACTCCCTGCCCGGCTCACCTGACACCATCCTCGTCCCCCAGGGCCTCTGGCGCCCGCAGCTTGGAGTCGAGGTTGTAGTAGATGCCGTCTACCTGGCGCAGGGCCACCCAGTGCCGCCGGCGCAGAGGCAGGGACAGCAGCCCCAGTGACACAGGCGAAGGCAAGTTGAGGATCAGCCCCAGCACTTGGGGCAGGGCAAGCTGGGCCAGGGGCCTGGGGGGCACAGGGTCAGGCCAGCTGTCACATCTGACTGTGGAACCACTCACCTGACAGCTCCCTCCTCACCTCCTCCCCACCGTCCTATCAGGGCTCCGGGCCACCAGCCAACCTCCCACCTGCTAATCTACTCACTACCTTTGTCACACAGCCCTGCCGTCCCCCTTGCACCTCCTCAACCACCAACATGCACCCACCAACCATCCGTCCACCTCCTGCGCACCCCGCCCACTAACCGACACAGCCAGCACCTACCAGCCCTCTACCCTGAGGCCTATCTGCTCTTCACCCCAGCCCCACCACTCTGCCCATGTGGTATCACCCACCATCCCGTTACAGTCACCTACGAGACATCTGCCCCTGCCAATCACCTGTCTCATATTCATTCAACACCCATCCACTTATAGCCCCATCCCCAACACCACCGACCCCCTGGTCACCCTCCTCTTAGATGCCCATGGTCACAATTACTCTGCTCACCGCCCACGGAGTCAGCAGGACCCTCATATGGCCTGCTGGTCCCCATCGTGCCAGCCTGTGGGTCACACAGCCCCTCCCGCAGCCCGTGGTCCCACCCTGGCTGGTGTGGCCTTGCCCCTGCCTCCTGGGTGGCCCCAGTGTGGGCCACAGATGCCAGCAGCAAGCCCTACCTTCTCCTGTCCCACCACACGGCGGCCAGGCCCAGTCCCTGCAGGGCTGCCATGATTACGTTGACGTCATAGTTGCCAGTACCCAGGAGGCTGCGGTGGGGGTTCAGCCGGGAGTCTGGGGCCAGCCTGGGCGAGGGGGTGATAAGAGCCTGAGCTGGGCCCCTGGAGAAGCCTCGCCCTTCTGCGAGGCCGGTTATTCCCTCTCTACAGCACACTGCTCATCAGCACTCCAGTCCTGTCCCGACCGCCCAGCCCCCCAGGATCCCTGCCAGGCTTTTCTCTTCTTCCTTCTGCCTGGGTCCCTCCTACCCACCCCCATCCTCCTGAGCTTTCCGTCCCTCCTCCGCTCACACAACCCATGGCTCCCCAGGGCCCCTAGAATGAGTCTCCAGCCCTCAGCCCTTCTCACAATCAGTCCCTTCTGCTGTCCCCTCAGATGTACCTCCTCTGAGGGGAGTCTGCTGACCTCCCTTGGGGGTTCTCTCTGGGCTCCCCCAGTGAGCTGAATCATCGCGTCAGGGACAATGTCCACATCACCTTTTGTGTGTGTGCTGCTAGGGACTGGACAGGGCCTCGCACATTCCCGCCAAGTGCTCTCCCACGGGCCCACACTTCTCGCCTTGTAAATTTTATTTTCAGACAGGGCCTTGTTAAGCGGCCCAGGTGGGCTTGGAACGTGTGCTCCTCCTGCCTCAGCTTCTGTAGTTGCTGGGTGACAGGGGCAACTTATCACCATTTGCTTGCACTGGAGCTGACACGGCCCATCCAGCCCACAGCTCCCCCTGGGGCCCCATTCCCAGGGCCCCACCTCCTCCAACTGGCATTCTCTCCTCTGCGGTTTCAGCAGTGGCCCTTGCCTGCCACCTGTCCCCAGCTATCCCATGTTCCCGCGTCCTTGTCTTTCCTCCAGCTCTCTGGGCCCACCCTGCACCACAAGTGTCCCTGGGCCTCCTGCTCCTGCTCAGAACAACTGAATCTTTGTTCCCTGGCTGCCCGGGCCCTGGGAGGGCAGGGAGGGGGAGGGGAAAGCTTGAGCCTTATTTTTCTGTGTCTGTTTCCCTCGCCTCCTCCCTCGGGCAGGGCTCCTGTCTGACTCAGCTCTGGGCTTGGCATGAGACTCCATCGACCCCTGTTTTGAACGAGGAAAGATGGATAATTCTATAATAATCAGCCTGAAGATTATTAGGGAGCTGCAGGAGGCTGGGAGCAAGAGAGGGTGTAGGAAGATGCATCTGGGAATTTGGGGAGACTGGCTGGACTCAGTCTGTAGGCCAGGAGGCTGGGGAAAGGTTCAGGCAGCACAGAGCCAGACTGAGAGGAGAGGCCAAGGCACAGGGATCATAGAAAAGGACTGCTTGAAGTTGTGAGGAACATCCAGGCTCCTGAGAGAGGAAGAAGAGGCAGGGTAGGCCTGGAGGCCGCACAGTGGGGGTTGCTCAGGGCCTGCAGAGAAATCTGGTTTGAGTGGAGCAGTGAGGGATCAAGCTGCAGAGGACCGCACCAGCCAAGAGCACAAGCACAAGGGCATCGGGTACCAGGCTGGGGGGCTCAGGACCTTCTCTAGGGAGCTAGGGAACCATGGGTGCCCCTCAGCAGGCGAGGAGTAGGGTCAGGGTTACGCGCTGTGTCCATGTGTGGCCCCAGGCTTCAGCTCAGGGGTGCGCAGGGGCAGGACCCAGCCTCGCTGAGAGCCCTAGCTGGGAGGCTTGGCCTCTCTGAGCACTGCTTCTCCAGGGGTCGGGGCGGTGACAGTCACCTCTTGCAGATCTCATCGGCAGCCTCCTGGCTAAAGAGCTGCTGCTGCAGGACGTTGTTGAGGGCGTGGACGGCACACAGCTCCAGGCGCTGCCGCTCGTGGTACACGGAGGGTGAGCGCGGCCGCGCTCCCGGGGCCTGGGACATGCTGCCCTCGGCTCCTGGTGAGGGGTGAGGAGGGGGAGAAGGTGCTCAGGGCCTCAGGATCTGAAGTCCAACCTCCCAGGAGGTCCCTGGCACCAACATCAAGGTGTGGGCTGGGCGCAGCCTCTGAGGACACCGGGCCCCTGACCCTGCTCCTTGAGCTGGCTCAGGGCAACACAAGGTACCTCCATCCCCTACGCCTAGAAAACAAGGTCTCTTCTTTGACTACAGAGAAACCCCTCCGGTTTCTAAGTAAAAGGGTGCCTATCATTGTCACCTAGCAACAGAGGACCTTCCTCTCCCGCACCTAGGTAACAGGACCACTAGTTTCCTAGCAACACAGGACATCCCCCCCCCCCCAATTCTAGGTAACAAAGTCCCTCCTCTGATTACCTAGCAATAGAGGAATCCTCCTCTCCTGTCTCTAAGGTCTCTTCTGGTCGCCTAGAAACAGAAGACTCCCCTTCCCCGGTCATTAAACGACTATCCCCTTGTCACCTGGTAACAGAGCACCCTCCCCTCACTAAGCAACAGTACCTCCTCTTCCTATCACCTGGCAACCAGGCCTCCTTCCCGTGCACCAAGGGCTAGAGCCCCTTCCCCGACCCGTACCCCAACCACGGCCCTCGCCCTTAGCCTGGCAACGCCCCTCACCCCGCCTGCCTCTCCGCTCCCCTGAGCCGGGGGCTTCCGCATCCCCCTGGGCGGCGGCTCTGGGCTCCGAGTGCGGGGCGGACAACACCGCGCTGACTGGGCTGGCAGGACAGACTACAGGTCCCGGCGACCTGAGCGCACCGGACTACGACTCCCGGCGGCCGCCGCTGGACTCTTGCGCTCCCTGGAACGTCCAGACCGCCTGGCCCGGAAGTGCGCTGTCCCAACTAAAAAGGCAGGACTACACCTTCCTCTCGTCCCCACTGCAAACTCCGGAAATGAGTCTCGGATATCCAACCCCGCGGGATGCCACGCCCACCCACCGCGGCCCAGAGGATTCTGGGAAGAGTAGTTAGTAAGCTCTCGCGCCCGCTTCCGGAAGCGGTGTTGCCCGCCCACTGCGATGGCGTCATGTGCTGTGCAGGGCGCTGTGTGACGTCACAGGGAAAAATAAGGAACCACAGGGGCCACACGGTGTAGGGGAGGAGCCTCTGAGCTTTACTGAGAAAGGAAGCAGCTTCTGGAAAGTGCAGTCAGGGCGAGAGTGGGCAGCAGTTGCATGTCCTCCATGGGTGGAGGCTGCATCTCAGCAAAGATGGATCCCTGGCCTGGAGGCTAGCTCACAGCAGCCTGCGGGGGAGAGACGGGGATGAAAGACTCGGACAAAGGAAAGAGAGTGATGAGGGGAAGGGGCAGACCAACGAGGGTAGACGGGACCCAGAGAGCGACCTAGAGCTTGAGAGAAGAGACGAGGACAGAGACGGAGACACACAGATTCAGGTGGTGGAGTGAAAAGGTTCAAAACCTCAGGAATAAAGGCCAGCAGAGACAGAATCGAGCTTGAGACCCCAGCCCCGCGGAGCACAACAGCCCAGGGCCCAGGAGAGGAGCCTCCACCCGGGGAGAGACATCCGCACCCAGGAGGCTGCGCCAGAAGGCAGCAATTGTGGCGGAGCCGGTAACAGCGCCTGGCTCTGCGGGGTTCTCCCGGTGGGTGTGCACAGCGAAGTTCCGGCCTGTGGGTCCCGGAGGACCTCTCAGCTCCACGTCCACCACGTGCATGTCCGCGAGGCTGCAGGAAGCCGGGGTGAGGGGCTGGCCTGACCCGGCCCGACCCCAGCTCCGCTCTGCTCACCTGAGATCTGCCACAAGCACCCCGATCACGTTGTCAAAGCCTAAGCTGGGCGCCGCCAGGGCAGCGGCTGCCATAGTGTTGGAGTTGCGAGGAGCAAAGGGGCAGAGCCCACGGACCGGGCCTTCGTAGAGCACAGTGCGCGACCCGGTGCTGTGCGCTGTAGCTAGGGGTCCCTCCAGCCGGAAGCCATCTGGGTGTGTAGCCATGGTGACTCGCAGGCTCTGAAAGCAAGAGCTGGTCAGGGCGACTGGGGTCTTTTCAGGCTCCCTCTGGTTTGGGGGAGCCCAGTGTGACCTCACCTGGAGGCCCCCAGCTGCATCCAGTCTCGAGATGTCCTCGGTGCCCCACAGGGCTCCACGGGCCACAAACACGGCGTGGCCCCAGCAGTGGGAAGCGTCCAGGAGCTGCTGCTCTGTGGTCTGGTCAGCCAGGGCTGATGGGGACCCCACCTGGGTGTGTGAAGGGAGGGAGGTTGGGGCGGGGATAGACTGCTGCTTAGGGTGGAACAGAACCAAGGCAGGAGGCCTGAAGTCTGGTTATGGGTTATAGGGGGCTCACCAGAAGGTTGGCATAGCGCAGGATGTGTGCCCCAGATTCGTGGATTATTTTGGGGTGGGCCACTTCTACCACAAGGTCAGGGTGCCTGGGAAAGGGGAGATGGGAGAGGGCCTGGGAGGGGAATTAGGCCTCCCCTCCCCCAGGCTCCCCCAGAGTATGGGAGCCCTGTCATTCCTCACCCCGGCCTGGTAGTTTACATTTGGGTGAAACAAGGCATGGAGAGGATCTGTCTGCTACCCCCACAGCAGCTCAGGAAGGCTGGGAAAGGAAGCCCCACTCACACGGTATGGCCACCGACCTTTCCCCAAGGGCAGCGAGGTTGTGGAGCTGCAGGGGTGGGGGCACACTCCCTGCCATGCGGGCCGGGTCACGGTTCCAGACAAAAACAAGTTCAAGGCCCAGTTCAGATCCCTGGGCCAGGAGGTGGGAGACGAGGGACTGTCCTAGGGTGAGGGAAAAGAGTGGGCTGGAGAACCAGAGGGGGTTAGAGACCCAGAGAGGGGCACAGGGTGGGCAGGGACTAGAGGGGACACAGATCCAGAGTGCTGGACAGAGACCCAGGGAGCGGCCCAGAAGGGAGGAAACAGACCAGAGAGGAGGGTGGACAGGGTGGGGGGATGGGCCCAGAGGAGGGGACAGAGACCAAGAGAGGGGACAAGGATCCAAGAGGGCGAGGCAGATCCAGAAAGTGGGGGACAGAGACGAGGGAGGGGCATAAACCAGAGAAGTGAACAGGGACCCAGAGGGAGAGGCCAGGGGCGGGGTGGGCTGGCTGATGGCTGAGGCCTGGGCAGGCGACACAGACAGATGAAAGACTCTGCACGGAGCTGGGCTTCTCGGACTTGGGGTGGGGGCCCGGGCCGGCAGGGGACTCACCGAGGCGGCCGTAGCCCACCACCCCCACCTTCTGCGGGACCCCTTTTGGGGCCATGCCCTTGGGTCTGATGGTCTGCGGCCCGGCCTCCCTGGCAGCTCACTGCCCCCTATGCAGGCTGAGTAGCCGCTGATCTTTGGACATTTGACCTTTGGCCTTGCCTGAACCTCCCCTGTGTCCACAGCTGCCAGAGGAGGCAGCGGGCTTGCAGAAAGTGGCCTGAGGGTGTCCTTGGGCAGGGCCGTGGTGACTTGGGCTGGCTCTGCGTGGCCCCTGCCTTCCCTGCCGCTTTTCCTGTGCAGCCCACACTGCTCCACTCCTTCCTGCTGATGTGGAAAATTCCCTCTGCAGTCCCCCGCCCCCTTTTCTGGCCAGCCAGGTTGTCATGGAAACGGTATCTTGCTTGGTGTGAGGAGAGGAGCCAGTGACAGGGACTCTGGGCCCTCAGCCTGTCCCCTTGTTCCCAGGTCCCCAGCGGCTTCTCCTCTCCCCTGTTTTCTTCAGGAGGCTGGGGAGGAGAAAGCCTCGGCCTGGTGCTGCCTGTGTCTCCCCACGGCAGCTGTGCCCACCCTCGGTGGTTCAAGCCCCCCAACGCATGGAGGAGCAGCTGTTTGTACACTTCAGCCTCAGCTAGAGCCCCCTTCCTCGGCTGACCGTCCTTCAGTTCACCTTCACTCTCTACTCTCCACCCCCTCACCCCCGGAAGTCACTGGTGCCAGCACCCCAGTATCCTTGCTCTCCCTCTATCCTGTCCCCCACATTCCAGCCCTGGAGAGGTGCAGTGCAGCCTGGGGAGTCCCTCAGTGCTCCCAGGAGGTGCCTGGCCACCGCACTCACAGGCCTGGCACGGAGATGGCGGAGCTGCTGTGCCCGGCTCCCTACCCCCGCTGCCACCTGGTACCGCTGCAGTGTTGCCATGGCAACCAGGATCTGCGCTGCCTGGGCCAAGCAAGATGGGGCGGGCACGGATGCAAGTCCTTTGATGGGCAGGCAGAGAGGGGACAGAGCAGCAGATAGGACTTAGGACCCACATTTGCTGCAGGGTTGGTGCAGTGCTGAGCTTGTAAGGAAAGAATTCTGACAGTAGGGGTGGGGGCAGATAAAGTGCTGGGCGTGAAGAGATGGACAGGAAAGAGGGCAGGGTTGGGGGACTCGTGGAACACCCAGAGCAAGGTGGTAGCCTCTTCCATGGCCCCGAGCATCTCCCACAGTGCCCAGGGCAGCCTTGCGATACCTGCGCAGCTCGCAGTGACCGCAGGGGGGTAGCCCCCTGAGGCTGAATCCTGGGAATTTGGGCTTCGGCCACACACACACAACCCCACTGTCCCCTAGGCTTGCTGCCCCGGTGTCTCCCTACGGCTCTGTCCCGCCCTGCCCCTGTCCCCACTTTGTTCCCCAACAGCCTTCAGTACACCTGCAGCAGGACAGGTGCGGTGGCTGGGTCGGGCCATGGGCTGGACACTGTCACTCAGAAAGAGCGTCTGGAAGCCCTGACCTGCACACCCACATGTGGCCTGCAATAGCAGCCGGTGTCTGCAGGTGACTCGGCCACAGGAGGCTACACTGGAGAGGGCATCTCATAGTCCACCATGACGGTGGCCCTATGCAGAGAGGAAATTGGACACATGCTCACAGAGGGACGTGACCTGAAGACACAGGGTGCTGCCCCGAGGAAGGTCCCTTCCCCTCGAGACTTCGGAGGGGGCGTGACCTTGTGTCACCTTGATCTTGGACCTGCTGCATCTAGAACGGTGACAGTACATTTCTCTCATTCTAAGCCACGCAGACTGGTACTTTGTAGAACCTGGGTCCCCTCTGGGTTGTCTGCTGTGATGTGTGGGATCGTGTGTGTGTGTGTGTGTGTGTGTGTGTGTGTGTGTGAGTGAGAGAGAGAGAGAGAGAGACAGAGACGGCAAGAGTGCCCCGGGAGACCCAGACCCTACGGGGTGGAAGAGGCGGAGCCTGGGAGGGGGCGGGGCCTAAGCCCCGCTCGCGGCGCCGCTGCGTAGGGCCTGCGAGGCTTTGGTCTTTTGGCTTACACCCTGTCATGCTGTCCCCAGCCCCATCCACTTTGTTTTCTGTCTCCTCTCTGCTTTCACGAACCCCTCAAAAATAAATTTTTTTTTTTTACTTTTTCGTGTTTTTTTTTAAAGTAATTACAGAGCAGGTAGTCGTTGACGCAAACCTCCCTTCAGTATCAAAAGAGTCTGTGGGGAAGGGGAGCCGAGCGCGGGGGTCGCCGGCACCCCAGCCGCAGGTCAGGGCGGGAGTAGCGCGCGGCGCGGAGGACAGCCGGGGTCAGGGAACTCCGGCGACGACGCGCTTGTCTGTCTCTTGGGTTTCCAGGGTGGAGGGCTTGGGAGGGAGGGACAGGCGTCAAACTGCAAAAAAATGAACCGTAAAAGGAGGGCTGTTGGGTGTGAGGGGAAAGGGCACCCCTCAGAAAAGCTCCTCTCTCCCCTGGAAGGCGGCGGGCGAACGGCCAGGGGTCAGTGCGTGGGGAGGGCTCTCGGAAGGCGCGGGGCGCGGCCGCTGCTCCCGGGTCCCGCGTCCCCCCCGGGTCCCGGGCGCGCGCATGGCTGGGCGGGGACCAGAGGCGCCGCCGGAGCGCGTTCCGTCCCCGCGGGTCCCCTGCCCGCGCCCTGCGCCCGGGCGCATCCGCCGGGCTCAGATCTGCGTCTCTTGCACGTTCTCCTTGGAGCCGCTCTTGAAGAGCAGAGGTTCGTGGATGGAGTTGAGGCCAGCGGGGCCTTTGCCCCCGCAGCCCCCGCCGCCCGCCGCGCCGCCGTAGTGCGCCTTGAAGGCGGCCGCCACGTAGTGGTGGTGATTGAGGTGGTCGCGCTCCAGGGCCGGCAGCGCCAGGTGGCTGTCGCCACCCACGCTCGCGCCTCCGGCCACAGCGGCAGCAGCGGCCACGGACACGGCGGAAGCGGCGGGCAGCTCGTCCTCCACGTTGATGATCTCCACGGTGCGCGTGGGCCCGTGATGCTTGTGCATCTGGTGCTGCTTGCGCAGCTTGTAGAAGGCCACGAGCATCACCGCGGCCATGAACGTGATGGCCACAAAGCAGCCGATGATGATTTTGGTGGTCTTCATCACGTCGTCCAGGTCCTTGAGGGCGTTCTCCGTCACGTCCGTGATGGGCACCGTGAACGCCTTCTCCGTGGGCCGCGAGGAGCGCGGCGCGGGTGCCGTGGTGGAAGACGAGGCCGGGCCCGCCGCGTCCCCGGGCCGACCCCCGCCCCAGCTGCCGTCCGTCGTGGGCCCCGGGGGCTCCTTCTCCGTCCCGCGCGGCTGCAGCGCCTCCTCGCCCGGCTGCGTCTCCAGGGTCTCCACGGTGACCGTGGTGAAGTAGGTGTAGCCTCCGCTGCCCCCTGTGACGCCGCCCGCGCCGCCCCCCGGGGCTCCACCGCCGCCACCCGCAGCCACAGGGTCCACGGCAGAGACGTTGAGCGTGGCCGAGGCCGTGGTGTTGCCGGCCGAGTTCGTCACCATGCACGTGTACTGGCCGGTGTCCTGCACGGTGACGTTGGTGAAGTTGAGCGTGCCGTCGTGCAGCACGGAGATGCGCACGCGGTAGGAGCCGTGCGTCATGAGCGTGCCGTTGGGCGTCAGCCAGTTCACCGAAGTCATGGAGGTGCCGGTGCGGCACTTGAGCTCGGCCGCCATGCCCTCAGTGACGTTGAGGTCCGTGGGCGGCTCCACGATGACCGGCGCGTAGCAGGTGAAGTGCGACTGGTCGAGCTCGCCGATGTAGCGGCCCTTGAGCCCCGCGGGGGCGTGGCAGCGCGCGCAGCAGGTGGTGTTGCTGGGCACCGTCTCCTTGAGCCACCAGCTCAGCCAGAGCACGTCGCAGTTGCAGTGCCAGGGGTTATGGTTGAGGTGCACGCGCTCGAGGCGGTGCAGGGGCGTGAAGAGGTCGTGGGGAAGCGACATCAGGTTGTTGTGGGATAGGTTGAGCTCCTCCAGCGACTTGAGGTCGTCGAAGGCGTTGCGCTCAATGGTGGCCACCTGGGCGTGCATGAGCCACAGCTTTCGCAGGCTGGTGAGGCCCTGGAAGGAGCCCGGGCGGATCAGGTCCAGGCGGTTGCCCGACAGCTCCAGCTCCTCCAGGCGCACGAGGGCCGTCAAGTTGGGGATATCCTTGAGGTTGCACATGCCCAGGTTGAGGTAGCGCAGGTTGACCAGCCCCTCGAAGGCCGCCTCGGAGATGTACTCCAGCCGCTTGAGCTCGCCCAGGTCCAGGCGGCGCAGCGAGGGCACGCGGTTGAAGGCGTAGGAGGGGATGCTCTCGATGGGGTTGTTGCGTAGCCAGAGCTCCCGGAGCTTGGACAAGTACTCGAAGGCCTGTGTGGGCACCGTGGTCAGCCGGTTGTCGAAGAGCTCCAGCGTGTTCAGGCTGGGCAGCCCGTTGAAGGCGCCCACCTCGATCTTGCGCACCAGGTTCTTGCTCAGCTGCAGGATCTCCAGGTGCCGCAGGTGCTTGAACGTGTCCGTGCGGATCACCTGGGGCAGGGGACATGGGTCAGTAAGGCTGGCAGTAATGGTGGCCAGGGTGTGATACAGGGATGGCAGGAGTATGGGATGAAATGGCTCCTTTGGAAAACAGTCTGAGAGCTGCTTACAAAGTTAATACTAGAGCTGCCAGCTTGTGGTGGTAGCACATGGGTGCCTATAATCCCAACACCTGGGAGGGTGAGGCAGGAGGATCTTGAGTTTGAAGACAGCACAACTACATAGTGAGTTCAAAGCCAGTTTGGACTGTGTATGGAGACTTTATCTCAGAAAAGAAAAGAAAAGAAAAGAAAAGAAAAGAAAAGAAAAGAAAAGAAAAGAAAAGGAAAATCCTACCAAGCTAACAAAAAACTAGAGCTGCCACACGCTGGCCATCACACTCCTGGGTGTGTCCTCAAGAGTAACAGGACAGCTGACATGTGGGTGTTCACAGAAGTCCTGTTCTTTACAGCCTAGAGGGAAGCCACCCAAATGTCCACCAATGGGGAGCAGACAGCCGCCTGCGGAAAGGGAGGGAGGGACCACTGGCCCGCCCACCTTGGGGCTCCCCGGAGTTGTGCTAGGCGGAAACTGACCTGACAGAGGGAGCCCCTGTGGGGAGGGGCTGCTGACGCCCAGCTCCAGATGTTCCCAGCGGGTGTCTCCGTGTGTGTGGGTGGGGTGAGGGCACAGGGCGAGGGTAGGAGGGGACAATGGGGGCTGTTGCTCGGAATGAGGTGGTGGTTACATGGGTGAATGTAGCTGCCAAAACTCGCTAACCATATGCCTAAAATGGGGACATTTTATATGTAAATTACACCTATTTTTAAAAAAGGACAAAGAATTGTAATGCCAGCAGCTAACATCCATTAATACACATTTGGTTCCAGATACTGTTCTGAATACCTTTGAGTAATAACTCATTTAATCCTCCTAACTGCCCTGTAAAATCAGTACCATTACAAACATGTATACAATACCTGCGGCCCCCACGTTTGTCAACCCTGAAAGTCACTTTTCATAGCGTTGACACCAAATTCCACTCGGGAGCAGTATTTGATCAGAACTCACGTGAGGTTAAAGCTTTTTTTCATTCCCAGTCACGTGGTGGTTGAAATACTTCACTCTAGAAATATTTCCACATTTGCTCAGGGTTGGTATAAGACCTGTAGGTGTTATAATACACATGCTGCCAGCTCCAATAGCTAAATCTCAGAAAAGGCCTGTGTGTTCAACAACAGACGAATGGGTAAGGGGAGTATGGTATTTAGACACACTGGGATTCTAATCGGCCATGCAGGATAAGTCGGAGTCATTTGTAGGTAAATGGGTTCATCCTGAGACCTAACACTAAGTGAAAGACACAAGATTAAATATCACGAGGTTGCTCTTATAGAAGGAACCTGAAGTGTAAATAATTTAAAGGGCGGAAGAAGAGATGAAATGGGGAGGGGGAACTTTTGTAGGTGGGAGGGAAGGAGGAGTATGGACAGAAGAATGGTAAATGAAGAGGCCTGAGAAGCCGTGTGGCCAAGTGCCACCTCTGGATGATGACCATGTCATGTGCCGCAGACATGTACCAATATAAAGTAAAACTACATGCTGCCGTGTGATATCTTTCTAATCTGGCCCAGGAGAGCCCCACGAGGGGGCATGAATTAGACACAGAGATGCAGTGACTCATCCCAGTTCACACAGAAGGGGGGCAGATTTGGGATTACCCACAGGCCCTCTGGTCCCAGAGTCCCAGCTCTCAGCCCCTGATCTTGGCTGCCACCTCCGTGGGTGGAGCAGGGGACCACAGAGTGGGCAGTGTTGGGCTGGGCATGGGGGGGAGAGTCTCACAGGGTCCTCACTCGCTCGGGACACGGAGACACAAAAGGCCACACAGCCATGGCTCGTGTGGTTGAAGCGTTGTTAATGACACGTGGGTGCTCGTGTGTAACATTAAGGGGACAATGGAAAACTCCAATCGTGTGATCTCAATTTCATAAAACTAAAAAGTAGGTATCTGTCTATAGTGTGCCAAAACCAAACCAAAACCAAACCAAACCAAACCAAAATCCCTGAAAGGAAAGCCTCCAAGCTCTTCTCCAGCTGTTGGGGATTATAGACATTTTTCTCTTTTGTAACTTTTTTTTCTGGCTTTTTAAGACAGGGTCTCGCTATGCAATTCAGGCTGGCCTTGAGCTCCTTTGTAGCCTGGGTCTCGGACTCGCAATGATCCTCCTGCCTCAGCCTCCTGAGTGCTGGGATTACAGGCGTTTGCCCCCATGCCTGGCTCTTTTGTAACTTTTATAATAAGCAGGAATAAAAACAAACCCCCAGAAATGTTGAATAATAAACCCATATACCTGAGAGGCAGCCAGCTTAAGAACAGTAATATTCCGTCGTGACCACAGAATAATAACGGGCACCACTTATGCCATCGCTGCCCGATTATAAACTCCGTGCAAATCACGGGTGCAGCTCTGCCTTTTCCTAGATCCATATTTTAAAAATCTCAACTTGGTGAAATTAATTTCTGTTGTTTTAAAAAAACTGATGCATGAAATTAATTTGAATAGTGTATTTATTTATCCCAATATCTCCAAAATATTATTCTTTCACCATGTAATCAAGATGAAAGCTTAGCAATGTTTGTGTTCTTGTCACACTGAAGTTTCTAAGTTTCTGCATGTTTTACACCGGTGCGCCGCCTCTTCCGGACATGCACGGTTCATGTGCCCGTGCTAGATGTGCTTCTGGACACGCGCAGTTCATGCTCACGCAATGGAAATGTGGGGTGATCCTGGGTTCCCAGCGCTCCACTGTGCCTTACATTGAGGCAACACTGACAGTGAAGTGAGACCCCCTAAGAAGACACTGTCCCCTCCCTCTGCCCCTCGGTGTCTGGCCTGGCCTGTCTTCCCTTCCTCTTGACCTGCTTCCTCCTCTGTTCTGGCAGGTTCCTCATACAGCAAAACTCCTGCCCTGGGGCCCTTGCACCTGTTGTTCGACTTCCGGGACTAACTTTCCTACTTTTTTTTTCTGGTCAGCTCCCCTCTCTCTCCCTTCCACATCCAACTGTGGGGTTACCTAGGAGGAGGTCCATCTACCCCATCTACCTACCCCAGTCCTGGCAGGGACCTCCACTCTGGGCTCACCTGTGCCACGCTTGTACTGGCCTCTGTCTGCCTCACCTACAGCATCCAGCCCGGGAAGGCAAGAACGGGCCTAGGTCTCTGCCCCAGGGGCGCCCGGAGCACCCACAGCTCAGGCTGGCTCACTGTGACCCTGAGGAGAGAATCTGAAACAGCCCCCTGCGGGTCTGTTCCTCTCGCCATCCGTGCTGAGCGTAAAACCGGCTCCTCCATCGCACCCTGAGTCCTTGTTCTGCACCAGCCCAGCCCACCTCGTGCATCCTTCTCCACTAGACCCGGGGCCCATCACCTGCTTTGCCCGGGACTTTGAGCCTGGCACCCCCTCAGCAAGGTGCCCTGGTGTCATGGCTTCCATCTCTGGCGTCCCCGCAAAGCCTTGTGTGCCGAGGCGGGGACCCCGCTTTCATGGCGGGGCTGCCGCTGATCACTGATGGCTGTCAGGAGGGGAGGTTCGGCTGGAAGGTTTGTGTCCTCCCGGGTTCCTCCCTTCTCTCTCTCTCTGCTTCTTGGCCTCCAGGACAAGACAGGAGTAGTTTTCCTCCCCGGGGACCTTCCGCCCTGCTGTCCTGCCTGGAGCCAGCTAATTCTGAAAACTCTCCTGTTTGTCTTTGAAACTTCCAGGAGTAGGGGAAAATACCTACATACCCCACTGAGCCAGCTAGGTATGGACTGAAAGTGTGAGCCAAAATAAACTTCTCTTCCTTTGAGTTGCAGGTATGGAGTGTTGTGTGCTCAGGGTGCAGGACAGGAGATGTATTGGGCTTCCTAAAGCTTCGAGACCTTGGGGGTTGGGGGTCGCAGGGAGCACTTTGCAGGGGCACTGGTGGGAGGGAACAGAACAGGCTGGAAGAGCAGAGTGAGTGCATGGTAGGCAGGTGGGGTCACACACACCACACACACACACCATATCCTGCCCTGGGCCAGGAAACAGCTCTTCATAAGCTTTTCTTTCCCACTGATAAAACCCAATGTGCTCACTGGAGGGAAAAACACTGAAAAAAGAAAAATAAGTTGATATTTTTGTTCTTCTTTTTTTTTTTTTTTTTTTTTTGGTACTGGGGATGCAACCTAGGGCCTTTACACTGACCTACATCCTAGCCCTTTTTGAAATTTTATTTCATCTTATTTTATTTTATGTTTGAGATAGGGTCTTGCTGTTGCCCAGGCTGGGCTCAAACTTGCAATCCTCCTGCCTCAGCATCCCTGAATGTATGATATATTTTCTTAGAGTTAACCTAAGCTAACTATTTGGTATACAGCCTTCCAAACTTTTTTCTATGCATATAATTTTCTTGTCTTTTTTTTTTTTTTTTACAAAATTCTGATAATATACTTGCCTGGGTCCTGTACTTCCCGTTAAGATTACATTGTACACATTTTCCAGTCTCATGAAATATGCTTAGAACTGCAACTTGGCAGCATGGATTCTGGCCCAGTGCTGTGCCTGCTTTGGGACAGCAGGCTGGGATTGATAACATAATCTTTTTGTTTGCTTCTTCTTTTTGAGACGGGGTCTCACTCCATAGTTCGGGCTGGCCTCCGCCTCTCCAGTGCTGGGGTCACAGGTGTGCACCACTTCACCTGGCTAGAACCCTTCTTAGGGGAGGCTTTTTATTACACACAGAGCTGGTGCTGACCGAGCAGGTGCTCAGTTACTGTTTCTATTAGCAACAACAAAGACGACAACAACAGGATCTTCCGGTCAGGACTGATCTCCAGCGGGGAGAATGTGGTGTGGAGTCTGGACCGAGAAATTGAAAACAAATGGAGTGCTGGTCCAGGTGCTAAGGACCCCCTGGAAGCTCCCATCGCTGGGTCTTGGTGACATGTGTATGTCCCCAGCACCTGGCTACCACTGTGCCCGATTCTGCTCCTCCTCCTTCCTGGGTCCCATGCTCAGCACTTCTCTAGCCACCTCTGATCAAAAGCTGGGCTGCAGCCTCCTGTGGGGTCACCAGTGGCACCCATAGGTCTCACAGTCACCCTGACCCCTTCTGCAGCCCACACAGGCTTACCCTCTCCCCAGCCCTGCCCCAGCTTCCACCTGGCCTCCAATCTCCCCTTCAGCTGTCTCTGGGGTCTCTGGAGTTGACCCTGCCTCTCCCTCCTCTGAACCCTCCTAGTGCCCTGGGGAAATTCATCCTGGGCTGTGGGAAGCCCTACTGGTCTGGCACCTGCCTGCCTCTGCCTTAACTCTCAGGGTCAGTCTTTGGTCCATGTCAAAATGTTAGTCTGGCTGATAACCACCATTCTCATTTGTCCTGCCTCTGGGCTGCCCATTTCCTCTCTGGCTTCTACCCTCTAGACTGGCTGTGAGTTCAGACTTTAGCTTCCTGTGGCTCTGCCACTTCTTGCAGTGTCACTGAATCTCTGGAGCCTGACCAGCTGCCCTCTCCTCCACATCAGCCACGGTGGGGAGATACAGTGGTGCCCTGTGCTGCCACACCCCTTCAAGACTGGGGTAGGTATGGAGGTACAGGCCTAAGCATCCCAGCACTCTGGGAGGCTGAGGCAAGAGGATTGCAAGTTGAAGCCCAGCCTGGGCAATTTAGTGACTTAGCAAGACCCTGTCTCTTAAGAAAAAAAAAGGCAGGCAAAGGCCTTGGATTCAATCCTTGGTACTACAAACAAACAAATAACACACCTCTTTTTTGACTAGTGTTTGCTATCAATTTTACTTTTGTCATTTGCCTTCATGTATTTTTACTTTTAACTCCTTATAAAATCTCTGCCTTTTAAGTGGAACTTTAACTCATTTACATTTACTGTAATTACTAATATATTTGGAATTATTCCTCCAATATTATTTTGTGCTTTGTTTTCATCCTTATTTTTGTAGCCTATTCTTTCTTCTTTCCTGTCATCTTTTATATGCATTGGATTTCTTCTGAATCTACTTCCCCTCTCTAGTGTTGTGGATTTATATATTTCCTCTTGTTCTAGGGTCTAGCTATAAAATTTAACACACACCAAAAGACCAAAAACAGTGGAGTCCTCCTTTCTCTTCCCAAACAATATAAGTCTGATCCCATCTGTGACTCTAAAACAAAAAGTTCATGGTGCCCATCTGTAATTCCAGCACTCTGGAGGCTGAGGCAGGAGGATTGTACATCTGAGCTCAGACTGAGCAATTTAGCTACTTGGAAGATCTTGTCTCAAAATAAAAACTACAAAGCACTCAGTGCAAAGGCCCTGGTTTCAATCTCCTGTACTGGAGCAGAGAAAAGCCATCCTACACAAATTCCCAGTAGGGTAATGGGGAGCCACTGTTTAGAAGGCAGCTATAGCTCAAGGTCAGGATCTCCAGCCTGTCCCAGGGGGTTACTGACCACACCTTTGGGCCTGCCAAGTGTTTGATAGTTTACATCTGAGCAAACCAAGGTTCAGAGAGGCAAAGTTATTTTCTCGGTGTTGCAGCTTCAGGTGGTGGATGCAGGACCCAAATCCTGCTTCTCCCAAGCAGGACACTGGGGTCTCCCCCATATTTGCCACCCTAGACCCAGAGGGCTGGGCTGTGTATGAGGTCTCCTGTGCTCCAAGCTGCAAAGCCCACTTGTCCAACATTACCATGTATCGGTGGACTCTTCATTTGTTTAGGGTTATACTGGGGTTTGACCCAGGGGTTTTGCACTGAGTCACATCCCCAACCCTATTTATTTATTTATCTTTTTGAGGCAGGGTCTCGCTATGCAGTTCAGACTGGCCTTGAGCTCACTTTGTAGTCCAGGCTGGTCTTGAACTCACAATGATTCTCCTGCCTCAGCCTCCCAGAGTACTGGGATTACAGGCATGTGCCACCATGCCTGCCTAAAATTTTCCTTTGTCTTTTTTTTTTTTTTTTTTTTTTGGTACTGGGAATTGAACTCAGGACCTTGCACTTACCAGGCAGGCACTTGTGCTGCTGAACTATATCCCTGGCTGCCACATGCCCAACCCTTAAAAATTAAAAAAAAAATTTGTTTTTGAGACAGGGTCTTGCTATGTATCCCAGGATGGCCTCACACTCTTGGTAATCTTCTTCCTACCTAAGCCTCCCAAGTGCTAGCTTATTTTAAAATTTTGAAACAGGATCTCACTGAGTTGCCCTGGCTGGGCTGAAACTCCAAATCCTCATGTCTCAGCCTCCCAGAACGCTTGGATGACAGGCACGTGCCACCACGACCAGTTTAACAGGGGTTTTGAGATTTGCTGTATGGAAGGTGTCACACTGGACTCTGGGGACTCAGCTGCTGTCAGGATGGACCAGCCCTGGCCCTGAAGCAGCAATCTCCAGGCAAGGGCTGGGGCTGCCCCAGCCATAGGCACATGTGAGACACCTCAGGGCCAGGCGGGGTTGGGCACGGAGCCATTCAGGCCTCCTCCGGCCTTCCTGCCTCGCCTCCTTCGTCCACTCCTCTCTTTCCAGTGGTCAGCTCCTGCAATGGCGCTGGGGAGTGGACCTGTCCTGGGTGAGGGTCTGGCCAGCTGGCATCTGACCCCAGGTGGAGGTGTCCGTCCTAGGTACTTGCTCGCCTTTCTTGTACTCAAATCTCCAGGGCAGGGTCAGTGTTTGCCCTTTTCCCTGGGTTGAGGATACACAGTAGGTGCTCAGCAAATGAACTCGGGCGGATATGGCTGGGGCAGATGGACTAGCAGGGGCTGGTCCGAAGCAGGAGAAAGAGGAAGAGTGAGGCAGGGCACTCCTGGATCCCTGCATGGTAAGGACTGAGCCCCCGGCATCTGCAAACCCCCCTGCAGGGAGGAGGGTGCTGGGCAGGGCGCAGGCGCAGTGGCTGCAGCCAGTTGGAGCCGCGCAGCCCTGGTAGGCGTCGGACCGCGCACACCCAGCAGAGGGCGCTCTGCAGGCGGAGAGCTGGGAGCTCTGAGTCAGGTGCTGGCCCAGAAGGAGCGCGGGCAGGAGACAAGGGTGTCCCCTGCAAGGGAACGATGCCGGGCCGAAGACACTGGGTCGCCTGTGTGGGCTGCGTTATGGCATCTCTCCTTGCCTCAATTTCTCGTCCGTAAAGTGGGGAGAATGGAGCAGGCCTGATGGCATGCGCGCCTGTCATCCCAGCACTCCGGGAGGCTGAGGCAGGAGGGCGGCAGGTTGGAGCCCAGCATGGACAACTTAGCGACTTAGCAAGAGCCTGTGTCAAAATAAATGAAAGGCTGGGATGTAGCTCAGTGCAATGGATTCAATCCCTAGGACTGAAAAAAAGAAAGGGAGAACAGGACGGAGAAAAGGACTGATCCCAGGGCATCTTGAAGCTGTGTTCACTGACTGTGCCCCCACCCTCCCCATTGCGGAGGCAGGAATCCTTGGAAGTGTTCTCCTTCCAGAGGGGAAGCCTGGCTCTGGGCCCACTAGGACCTCCACCTGCTCCACTGAGGGGCGTGACACGCACCACCCTTCCTGGGGTCGTCCTGGAATCAGAGGCCGGAAGTGTTCCTGTGTGTTCCTCATGCTGACAGTTGTGTGTTGGGGTCACCCAGTGTGACAAACTGTCTCAGGGTCTGTGGGGACAGTGGGGGGACAGTGGGGGTCGGCCTTGCTGCAAACTTGGCACCACTCCTCACAGGGACCCAAGCAGTCCTCTGCCAGTCACCGCAGCAGTGTCCTTATTGATTTCATCCAGGACCAAACTGACGCCCAGGCAGTTTCAGTGGCGTGTTGGGCTTACTCGGCCTGGAAGCGCATTAAATCAAACCTGTGCTGTCTCCCAAGTTAGAAAAACCAGCAGCAAGCCAGGTATGGGGGCACATGCCCGTGATCCCAACACTTGGGAGGCTGAAGCAGGAGGATTGCCATGAGTTCAGTGCCAGCCTGGGTTTCAAAGTGAGCTCAAGACCAGCCTGAACTGCACAGCAAGACCCTGTCTCAAAACAAAAACAAAAACAAAACAGGAAAGCTAAGGCAGAAGGAGGGGCCAGCAGGTGGGAGGGCAAGCACGTGTGTTCTGGGACCTCTGCTCAGTCACAGGACTGGAGGCAGCAGAGGCAAACATGCTCCAGGGCCTCAGAATGTGATGTGTGTGGCCCTTTCCTGGGGACTGTCAGGTAGGAGGCCACTGCACCTTGGACCCTGATCTACAGCATCCAGGCCTCTCCCTCATCCACTGGCTCCAGGAGTAAGACTTCTATCTGAGGCCTCTCAGGTGCAAAATGGTTCTAAATCTAGAACTGGGCATCCCATTCATAGCAAGTGGGATAGATAAACCCTGGCAGGCTCCTGTGAAGGAATAGTATACAGCAATAAAAGGGAAAGGAGATGCTGCATGCTCTTGCCTGCCATAAGGGATACCTTCACTGTGGAGAACAAGTGTTTGAAGGCATGGGGGCTTCTGGGGTTTTTATGTTCCCTCTTGACATGTTTTTTTTTGTTTTCATTTTGGGTGCTGGGGATCAAACTCAGGACCTTGTGCTTGCCAGGCAGGTGCTTGTGCTGCTGAGCTATATCCCCATCCACCCTTCTTGACACAGGTAGAATTTTTTTGTTAGTACCAGAGATCGAATCCAGGGCCTTTGTGCTGAGCTACATCCTCAGCCCTTTTTTTAGTTTTTCATTGAGACAGGGTCTCAATAGGCTGCCCAGGCTGACCTTAAATTTAGCATCCTCCTGCCTCAGCCCTCCAGAGTGCAGAGATGACAGGCATGTGCCATGCTACCCGACTTGGAAGCTATAGGCCGCTCTCTCTGTGATGACCTTCAGAGCTGGACTTCTATGTCACCTGTGCTTTTCTGACTGTGTTTACATAGTGATGGCAGAGTTAAGGAGAAGCTGACAAAGTGTCAGGGTCTCGCTTGACAAGGGTGGAAACTGAGGCTTAGAGAGGTGACCGGGGTGCCCAG
Organism: Dinomys branickii; assembly: GCA_004027595.1. Lineage (NCBI taxonomy): Eukaryota > Metazoa > Chordata > Mammalia > Rodentia > Dinomyidae > Dinomys > Dinomys branickii. The sequence goes on along the minus strand of PVLD010020734.1, from coordinate 8,082 downwards.
GGCTCGTGGTGGAGGACAAGAGTCCGAGCTGGATGCGAGGACAGAGGTCACAGCGAATCACAAGTCCCGGCAGCTGGAGTGGGCTGCGAAGAGCCAAGTTCCTCCCTGCAAAACCCGATTCTCCACCGGCCCTGCCCAGAAGAGGCCCAGACCTCGCCTCCTACTTTTGCTCCTGAAAGGGCTCTAGCCGGGCGGAAGAGGGATCTGCGCCTGGCTGGACACCACAAAGCTATTTCCGGGAGTGCTGGCCGGTCTTGCAGGGCACTGTGCTCCGAGGCCAGCTGGGCCCCCACGGCTCTGCCCCTGGGGGCCCAGCGAGCTGGGTGGCCTCGGTCAAGTCAGCTAGCGCGCTGACCCTCCCTGTGGGAACAGAGGAGCCAGAGACACGGGATGGGATCCTAACCCTGCGCAGGGCAAACGACCCACAGCCTGACTTCTTTGTTCTCCTGGGGCCTTGAACAAATCCTAAGGGGCCCTGCTTTTGTCCTTACTATGTATTTAATTTCCTGATTACAAAAATGTATTAAAGGTTCTCCCTCACAGACGAAAATGTGGAGAATAAAGAAAACAAAAAAGAAATTAGCAGGTTGAGCATGGAGGTGGCACATGCCTGTGATCCCAGTGCTTAAAAGGCTAAGGCAGGAGGAGGGACAGGAGTTTGAGGCCAGCCTGAGTTACACAGTGAGTTCAAGGGGAGCCTGAATTATAGAGTGAAACCCTGTCCCCCCAAAAAATAAGAAAAAGAAAAGCAAAGTAGTGGTGGTGGGGGCTGAGAGTGTAGACCAGCATGAAGGCTTTGGGTTCAATCCCAGTACTAAGAAGGGGGTGCGGTGGGGGTGGGGGAGAAGTTAAATTTCCTCCGTAAATGCTATTGCAAGGAGAAGGGCACTGGTAAACATTCTTGGGCGTCCCCTGGTCTTTTAAAAATTATTATTAAAGCTGGACCTGGTGGCATATGCCTGTATTCCCAGTACTTGGGAGGCTGAGGCAGGAGGATCACTGTGAGTTTGAGGCCAGCCTGGGTTTCATAATTCTCTGTCTCAAAAAATATTATTAAGTTTTTAAAAATAAATGGGGGACAACAGCTAGCACTCTTTGAAAGCTCAGGTTGCATTCCCAACCTCTCTGCCTGGGGTCCTGTATTCCCACAAGCACCCTACCCCAATCTCCAGGTGCAGCAGTGCTCAGCTCCGGCCCTGTGGGTCCTCAGCGCCGCTGCCCTGCCTCGAAGGCTAGAGTCATACTTCCTTGTCATCCAACCTCCCTCTTGGGGCCCGCGAGGACCTCGAACGGCTGCTAAAAGCCTCGGGAGGATATGGCACTTTGCTAAATTAAGTGCATGCACACTGGTGGTTCCAGGCCAAGGTTTCCGGGGCAGGGAGGGACAAAGAGCCCAGAACTCAGGCCACAGGAGAACCCCCAGGCAGACAGCGCTGTCCACACCGCTTTGCCAACGCGAATTGAAATCCACACACACAAAGCAAGCAGCCCCACTGTAGAGTCCAGGGGGCTGCGGGGCTGGGGCAGGGAGGAGGGTGTGAGCTGTGGGCGGAGCTTCCCGACCGGGGAGGAGACTGAGGACCGCCCTGCCCACCTGGCTGCCCTGCCTGCCGTCCCCAGGTTCAGGATTTCCCCAGGTGCAGGATTACAACGGCTCCACCTGTTTGCCGAGCAAGAAGGGCCTGGGTGGCACTGGGCCTTGAACGTGGGCACTTCCTACCAAGTCACGCCCCCAGCCCTGTTTTTTCATTTTGAGGCAGGGTCTCAGTAAATCACTAAATTTCTGGGGTTGGGCTCAAGCTGGCAATCCTCCTGGCTCAGCCTCCTGAGTGCTAGGATGACAGGATTAGCCGGGAATGGTTTGAAGTCCCTGTCCCATGAGGTGGGTGGGGAGCCAAGTGACAGGCCACATGGGCAGCTCCTGCAGCTCCAGAATTCTGCCTGGCTCCAGGGATGTTTGGGTGCTGGGCCTAGGGATTCGCGTGGGTGTTGGGATAGTGTAGGGAGTGTAACTCAGGAATGTACCACACACAGGACTCCTGGGGCAACATGTCTCCCTTCTTCCCTCTGACCCAGCAAGCCTGCTTCTAGGAATCCACCCCAGGGACAGAATTGGAGTGCTGAGAAGACAGGCTGTCCCTTGCTCCTATCCACAAAAACGCTGAACATCCAGATATAGTGAACACCTAAAATCCAAGTACTCTGCAAGGCTGAGGCAGGAGTATTGCCAGTTTGACCCCAGCCTGGATAACTTAGCAATTTAGTGACACTTTGTCTCAGAATTTTAAAAGGGGGAGGTGCTGGGGATGTACTCAATGGGAAGATCCTGGGTTTAATCCCTAGTAGCAAACAACAACAGCATCCAACACCTCCTTAGAACAGCAAAGGGACTAACTTATTCTTCTCTGGTGTCATTTTTATGTCTGTATAGTATTCCTATGCACAGGCGCCCTATCTTTAGGAATAGACAGGTTAAACAACAGAGGTTAAACAACCCAGGCATACTATGCAATCATGCAAAAGACACCAGAGACCACTATGGGATGCTGGGGTGAACGGTGTTCACAGTTATGCTATTAAGTGTCAAAAACCAGTTTGGGGCAGTATAAAAGAAGGTGCTTTCATTTTTCCTACAAAAATGCAAACAAGCCAGGCGTGGTGTCATACACCTATTATCCCAGCACTAGCGAGGCTAAGGCAGGAGGATCATCGGAAGTTCAAGGCCACCCTGGGCTCCACAGTGAGACTTTGTCTTAAAAGGAACAGTGCCCCTGCCAACCTGGGCCCAGGGTGGGTGTGCTTGGGTCACCCGTGGCTGGGGACCTATAGCTGGATTTTATCTCTGTGTTTGTACTTAGATGTAGTTTCTAGTTTTCCTGAATTAATTTGTATTCATTCTGTAATAAATAATTAAAAATGTATTTACATAAGCATAGGGAAGAGCCAAAACATTAAAACAAAATGTATGCAAGCTGTCATTGTTTATAGCTAGGTGGTGAGACTGGTGTAGGTTTTGGGTTATTTTCCATTTTTGCATTTGGACAATTAGAAAGTATAACTTTTATTTTTTATTTTTTTGAGACAGGGTCTCACTGTGTAGTTCAGGCTGGCATTGAACTTGCATCAGCCCTCCTGCCTCAGCCTCCCCAGTGCTAGGCTAGTGCTCAGATCTCTACCTCTGTTTGCTCATCCTTTAACATCGTCCACTTGGGTGATGCTTCCTAATGTGGCCCACGTGTGGCTTTGTAATGAACTGTGTCCACAGTGAAGCTGAGCCGGTGTGTGTGGCACTGCACTGTCTGTAGGGCCCCCAGAGAGAGGAGCACAGGCTTTGCTGGAGGGCTGTGCCCCAGCCCGGCCCCAGGACCCCTCCCTCTCTGCCTCTGTGTTTGTCCCCAACACACTGTCCTCATCCAGACCCAGGCTCTGCACGGAGCCACTAGAATGAATAAAGAGACCGTGCAGGACAGGGCCGGGCAGGTGGGCAGTGGCGGATGCGTGGGCATGTGAGGTCCTTGATGACACAGGGACAACAGCGGGAGACACAGGGGCCACAGGGACAGGGACAGTGGAGGCAGCCGGGGGAGGGGGCGTGGCCCAGGACCCTTCCTCAGGCTTCTGCACCCTCACTGGGGTTCTTAAACTGGGTCTTCTGGAAAAGAACTGTCCCCACAAGGGTCCCTTCTGCTCCCTGAGGGGCTGGGCCCTCTGGTTAGACCTGGCAGGTCAGGGAGGCCACTAGAAGGTCTATGTGGGGACACAGGCTTCCCTGGAGCCTTTCCAGTGGCCGTGCCTAACCCGGTCAGGACACCTGGCAGGGACGGAGCTGATTTGGGGAGCTGGGGCAGGTGCTGTGGGCTGCTAGTAGCCACGGATGCTGTGAAATGCTGCTGGGGCCCAGGGCACCGCATCTTGCAGTAAGGGAGGGTCTGAGACCTCCCAGCCCCGTAGGCCAGCACAGCTCTGCATGGGTCCCCAAGCCCTCCTTGCCTCAGCCCATTGCACCCAAGATCAACCAGACACAACAGCTGCACTTCAGCACCAGCCGCTGCCCACCTGCGCCATTCACTGGGCCTCGGTGAACTCTCTCGGCGCCACAAACCATGCACAACAGCGCCCATCCCTGTCACTCCCCGGCCCATGCTGAAGCCCGGGTGCACCCAGCCCTCCACCCTGTCCCCATCTTCCAGACCAAGAAAGTGAGGTTTGGAGCCCCGAGGTAATGGTCACAGGTGGGCGCCCAGGAAACTGAAGCCAGCCCCGGTAAAGGGGCCCGGGCCAGCCGCCCAGTGTGTCCCCAGCACCACCTCCCGTCTCCTGCCCCTGGCTGTACCGACCGCGCCCACTCACCTGGATGCCGTTCTCCTGCAGGTTCAGGTAGCGCGTGTTGACGGGGATGCTGGCGGGGACCTCGGCCAGCTCTCTCCGCGTGCAGATGACCCGGCTGGCCTGGTTGCTACAGGAGCAGGCAGCGGGGCAGGAGGTGGCCGGCGGGGAGCCCCCTCCTGCAGCTGCTGTGACGGCCACGCCGCCCCCGCTGGCCCCCAGGGGTGGGGAGAAGAGCCACAGGAAGAGCAGCGCCCCGTGGGGCCAGGACATCCTACCGGGCGGCAGCAGGGTGCACGGGGAGCCGCGGGCACGCGCCATCCTCAATGTTCATACTCTGCGTGGACGCTGGGGGGCTGCGAGAGAGCACAGAGGAGAGGTTCAGTTGGGGAAGGGGACACCTCAGGCCCTGGTGGCTGCCACCACCACCCTGCATGGGAGCAGTGAGGACAGACACAGAGAGAAGGGCTGGCTTCTCCTGCTCCCACCTCGTCCTCTCCAGGGCCAAAGACTTTGTGCCCATTGTGCAGAAGGCACAACTGAGTCCAGGAGAAAGGACATTCTTGCCTGAGGACATCTGGCCAGTTAATGGGGATCCCAGTCAGGTTGGAAACATAGGCCTTTGTTTGAGTCCAGAGAGGCAGACGTAGGTAGGGTCTGAGCGAGGGACAGGCAGGCAGAGGTGCGGAGAGAGAGGGTGGGGGAGAGTATGGGTGAGCACCTGCTCCTAAACCACAGCCATCTAGCTTCCCGGGCCCCCTGGGGGCAGGGCCAGCCTCCCACCTTTCCTGTGTCCCAGGAGCACCGTGAGGAGGCACCCTCGTCCCCCCGGGCCCTGCCTCCCACCCCTGTCTCCACCCACCAGCCTGGCCCAGCACAGAAGGGGCCCCACGGGGGACCGGAAGGACAAGGTAGGTGCCAGGCATGGAGCAGAGGGTGTGGGCAGGTGAGGACTGAGGCTGGGGGGCGGGGCAGGGCAGGAGCCTGTAAGCCACGGTGGGATCCGGGATGGCAACATCGAGGCAGCCCCCAGCACTGCCCTGTGCCCGAGACTGCAGGTGCTTCAGGCAAACCCAGCCCGGCGGGCCCTGTGCCAGCCGCTGCCGCAGGACGGCTGGGGGCGTTGATGGGGCGGGGGTGGGGCTGAGGGACCCTGTGCGTGAGCTCTGGGGAGGCCCCGGGTCCTCTGAGAAGTCACACCTGTGCCTCCCCAATCTGCCCCCACCCCCTGGCCGAGAGGGGCCGGGGCGCATTGGGTGAGGCGCCCGCGCCAGCCTTTGCAGTGCGCCGAGCGCCGCCTGTCTCCCTTGGGCCTCGCAGCAACGGGCTGGGAAGCTGTCAGGGCGCCCGGTTCACAGCCGGGAACACGGCGGCCCGACGGGGGCATGGCGCGGCCCGGGCGCAGAGATGGCCTGCTGAGTGGCATAGGACTCCCCCTGTGGCAGCCAAGTGTCCCTTCCACGCAGCGTCCCAGCGTCCACAGGGCGCACTCTGCCCGCACAGCCTCTGGGGACGGTGGCGGAGGGCGGCACGGTCCACATAGACGCTGCACCCGCCCGCTCCCACCGCGGGCAGAGACCACTGCCGCCGCGCGGCGGTCCCAGAGCCGGAACACAGGGCCACCCCGCGGCGCAGGTGCAGGAGCATCCGCTCCTCCTCCTGCGGGTCCAGGATCGGTTTAACCCAGATAAAAACGTGCGAGGCATCTGCTTGGCGGCCTGCGTGAGGGCGGGAGCCGGAGGGACAGGGACGGAGACGGCGATCCCCGCTGCCCGCCGCTCCCCCTCGGGCTGGCCGCGCCTGGCCAGCCTTTGCGGTCTGTGCCAACGTGGTTAGGGTCTTTGTTCCCGAATGTAACCGGGCAGGTTCCGCTCAGTCCCTGCCCTGGGTCTACCGTCCCCCACCCTCGAGAGACGCTGGCAATGACCCAGCCCACACCCTCCAAGCCCGGAGGCTGACAGGGCCAGGATGTGAGGCGGGAGGGGGCACCCGGCGCCGTGGGAGCCCGCGGTGCCCACCCCACCTCCGCATCCGTCCCCTGTCCCGCTGCCAGCGCGCGCCCCCACCGCGGCTCTGTGGCACCGCGGCTCCCATCCCCGCTTCGCCCTCCGCCCTCCCCGTCCTTGTCGCCCCAGGCTGCCTGAGGGACACTCACCCTGGTGGCTCTGCTTCCGCTGGGCCTCTCTCTGCGCCCCAGGCCCCCCCTCCACATGCCTCCAGCCGCGCGGGGGGGGCCTGCGCCCCGGTTTTCCAGGGCTTCCCGTCGAGGTCGTGCTGGGGGGGGCGCAGGGGCTTCTTGGGTCTCCCCGCGCCCCCCCCCCCGCCTGTCGCCCTTCGCACCCCCCGGGAGGCCGCCTGTCCTACGGCCACTGCCGCAGTCGCCTCCTCCCTCCCCACTGGCCTCTTCTGAGCTGCGTCCACCCCCGGCCCCCTCTACCTCCGCGCGGCGCGCTGCTGCCCGCAGCCGCCCCAGACCCCGGCCTGTCCTCGCCTGCCCGCAGGTCCTCGCCCAGCCCCCTCCACCCCCCTCACTGCCTCGCGGCCCCCGGGACCACCAGGCCCCCGCTCTCCTGCTCCCCGGTCCGCCGCTCGCTCGCCTCCTTCCTGCTCATCCCCGGCTCGGCGGTCCGACCCTGCGTCTGTCTGTCCGTCCGTCGGTCCCTCTGTCTTGGTCTCTCCCCTGCTCTCCGTCGCTCTCCCTGCCTCCGCGATTACAATTTCTAGTCACACGGCAGTGCAGAGCCAAGCGGAGCCTCGCTCCCTCCCTCCCTCCTTCGCGCTCCTCCGCGGGGGAGGGCGCTCTCCTCCCCCTCCTGCCCTCCCCTCCCCTCCCCCGCTAATCAAAGGCTCCGTTATCTAATTAACCCGTTGGTTCTGGGCAGCCGGGGAAGGTCGGGGGAAGCGGGGGAGGAAGGTTGGCGGCTGCGCTGCCCGGGAAAGGGGGGTTCGCGCCGTGCCAAGCCCCAGCCAGCCTCGCGGCACAGACTCAGCCTGCTCCTCCTCGGCGGCGGCAGACCCCGGCTGCACTGACCCCCGCCGCTGGCCAGAAGCAGCCCTGCCAGCCGGCCAGCGCCCCGCACCTCTCCCGCCCCGCTGCAGGTGCTCTGTAGCCCAGGAGCCCCCAGACCCCTACTGCAGCACGCCGCATCTACTCCAATCCCTCCCTGGGGCGCCAGCAGACAGGGACCCATGTCCCCGTCACCCCGTGCTTCAGCCCCTACTCATCCCTCGCAGAAGCCCACTCCCAATGCTCCCCTCTCCCCGGCCTCGGCCATGACTGACACCTGCCTCCCGATCCTTCCGTAGGATGGGCAGGGTAGCCACCGTCTTCCAATTGATTTATCTGTCCATCTCTCCTCTCCCTCCCTCCCTCCTTCCTTCCCTCCATGCCTGTATCCATCCACCCTTTCCGCTATTCACCCGTCACCCCTGTTTTCCCTCCATCTACCTCTACCCACACTTCCATATACCCAAGTACCCTTTCCTGCCTCCCTCCCTCCTTCCATCCATCCTTTCAGTCTTTCCTTCCTTCTATCCCTCCTTCCTTCCAGCCTTCCCTTCCTCCCTTACCTGCCAGCCCATCCATCCATTCACCCTTCCTTCTCTCCACCAGTCCTCCGCCTACCCCCTACCTGTCCATCTCTCCCTCCACCCATCCTTCCATCCACCTATCCATCCATCCTTCTTTCAGCCCTTTCTCCCTCTACCCACCTTGTCTCCCTCAGGTCTCCCATCCACCCATCCATCCACCCACCC
>PVLD010020733.1:0-33183 GCA_004027595.1 Dinomys branickii | reverse complement strand
AACAAAGATGAAGGTAACATTATGTAGGACAGCATCCAGAGCTAATTCCCTTCTATGTTCTCTATAATTTTGTATTTCCTCAGTCGTTTTTGTACTAGCAGAAATGAAGATAACTTTATATTATACAGCATCCAGTGCAAATTCCCTACTATCTTATCTATAATTTGGTATTTCCTTTAATGTTTTTGTGTTAACTAATCTGAAGATAACTATGTAATACAACATCCAGTTCTAATTCCCTACTATATTCTGTATAACTTTGTATTTTCTGTATTGTTTATGGCTTTTCTGGTTCATATGTCTCCATTCTTTTGTCTTTAAAATAAAATAAAAAATAAAATAAAAAAATAAAAAGAAAAAGCAACCAGGATTGAGCAAGGAATGCAGAACTGGGAGAGACAGATCTGAGTGACAAGGCATGCTTGCTAGTTGTTGAAGATTCCACTTGTGGACTGTAGGGGCATGATATATGGCTGGAATGGTCTGAATTTTAGTCCACAGGTGTGTCATCTATTTTACTTTCTTGAGATTTTCCCATAGGGCTGAGATGACCCTTTCTTATATTTTTCCAATAGGATTCTTTGATGTGGTCTTGTAAAGTTTAAAAATAAGACAGTTGTTTCCAAACAAAAGAAGACGTTTACACTCTACTCTCTGCCCTTTCAATTGCTTCAAGCATGAGAGCTACAAAAATTCAAGTATTTCCATGCCATCTAATCTTGCTCCTTTTTTTGGATTGGTTGGGGCTATGTGCTCATTTAGAAACAACCAAGTGGGGCTAGATTAAGAGGCAACTGCAGACTGTGACAGATGCTGTAGCTTGGAAGTTTGTCTGTATTAGCAACTCAATTGTGGATGTCACATGACTCAAGGGGACACACCAGGGAATGATAGTCATTGGTGATCTGGGATTTGGGTAGAAGTGGAAGAACTAAAGGAATTGGATCAGGTGACAAGTTGGCCTCAGTACGGTGGTTTTGTTCTGCAAAACTAACTTCCTTCCTGCCTTCCTTCCTGCCTTCTTTCCTTCCTTTCCTCCTTCCTTCCTTCCTTTTTTAGGTCAGAGTAGCATAGCTGTGCTAAGGTTTGTGGATAGCTGTGTCCTTGGAGTGAAGGAGTGGGGAAGTAGCCCTAATAGGTTAGTTGATCCAATAAATATGATTAAGGAAATTAATATTAAGGATGAGGTTAATCTTTTTTACTGTGTGTTAGCATTATTTGTTTTAAGATTAGTTTGATTAATCATCGTTGGAGTATGGTTAAATGGCTGTTAATTAATTGGCTAAGTGATGCAAAGAAGATATTTGGGAGTAAAATAATAAGTATTACAATAGGTAGACCTGTTATTGTATCCTTCCTTCCTTCCTTCCTTCCTTCCTTCCTTCCTTCCTTCCTTCTAGGTTTGTGAAACCACACAACTGGAGGTGGGGGACTACCTCACTCCACTCCATAGATACATAAAATCTGGCTGCTCATTCATTGATTATAATTAGCATTCGCCAAGGGACCTGAATGCTTCATTCTATTTAAAATTTTATTTTCAGCTTTTATTTTTTATTAGTACATGTGCACATTACTTAACGAGTGCATTCCTTGTGGGGAGTTGGCACATGTTCGTGAGGCATTTTAATTCTTTGTTTCCACTCTTCTCGCCCCCCCCCCATCTTCCCTTGTGCAGAAGATCTGTTTCCCTAGGTCCTGTTATCTGTCTTTTATTTTGCTTTTTATTTATGTTTTGAGTTTTTCCTGTAAAAGAAACCATGTGGTATTTAAGCTTGTGTGTCTGATTAATTTCACTTAACATTATGGTCTCGAAACACATCCATTTTCCTGCAAATGACTCAAGCTTACTCTACTTTACGGGAGACTAGTACTGGATTGTGTGTGAACATCACATTTTCTTTATCTGTTCATCTGTTGATGAGCATATAGGCTGCTTTCAAGGTTTAGCTACTAAGTACAAATAAAAGACAGCGTAAAGGATTGATAGCAGGAAACTGGGAGGGGGATCTTTTGGAGATGGGACAAGAATCAGGAGAATGAGAGTGCAGGATGGGAAGGGGAAAAAGATTTAGGGTGCAGCACCTACATGTACTGAATACAATGAATATAAACATTATATGTCTTAACATGCACTAATAATAGTAATAACAGTAATTATAGCAATAATAACAAAGTTAGGGAAGGAGGGTTTAGAGAAGGAGGGAAAGAGGTGGGCAGGAAGGTTATTTAAAAAGGACCAAGCTGTGTTATGCACATGCTTACACTTCAGGCATTACAAACGTATACTAATAAAGCAGACAAACAAAAAGATTCAGCTGTTACAAATTGCGCTACCATAAACATGGGTATGCATGTACCACTCTAATACAATGTCTTTACTTCTTTTGGGCAGATACTTAGAAGGGGAATGGCTGAGTCAAATGAAATTTCTAGCTTTAGTTTTTCTTTGTTGTTTTTGAGGCTTTCCATGCTGACTTCCACAGTGGTTGGAGAAGTTTGTGGTACTGTAATTTGGTGCTTCACTCTTTCCTATGAGTAGTGTTTAAAAGAAAGATGAATCTTCTGTGAGCGGTGTGTCTGTGTGAATGCACGTGTGTGTAGCATGACTTTCATTTTTGAAGTATTGCAGGCATTTTCCTCCTTGATAACAATGACCTTGACATCCTCATTTAGGCAAAGATTGGCAGTAGCTCTGACATGTGATGTTTATGTTCTTCTGGGTAGTCAGCCTGGACATGGGCTTTGTGTGTGTGGCTGTACCCCAGTTTGATCAGCGGTAAGAAAAAGAACATTACCTCCAAGTCAAGCACACAGATGGATCTCCAACCTCCACTGTTGCACTTCCAGTTGTTGCATTAGGTCTTTCCTTAGCAGATACTGTTATCCCCCATTATACTAGTCTTGTGCACCATCATGCTAAATGATCTACCTTGGGAAAACTGTTTCATTGCCCAGGGTTGTCCAATGGTCCCATTGGATTATTTTATATACTTGTATTAATTATAGTCATTGCTGGTAATGCTATAGGTTTTCCTGTTCCTTTTACTTTTCCTTTGCCTTGTATTAATTTGATTACCCAAGGCGACTTTGTTGAGAGTACTATATACAATAAGGTATGTCATTAGCAGTAGTTCTGAAAATCATTTGCAAGCAAATTGCTATGTCAATGCCCCATAATAATGTCGACCACTTCTATTCTTTCTAAAGTCCTTTTTATTTCTTCAGAAATAAGTCACACTCTTAAGAACCTTTGCTCTAAACTAAAATATGAACCAGTCTGGATCATAATGGAATCCCCTCCAGGATAATAACATTATTCCTTCCCAAGGGGACTGTGCATACAACAGTCAAAAGAAAGGAGCCCATGCTTTGCTTCGGTGTCACGCCACAGCCTTTTAAAGCACTTCCCTTTATTTAGGAGAGCTGAGGTTTTTTCTTCTAATTTGAAAGGACATTTTCCAGGACCTTTTTTCTTTCCTAATCCTTTCCTGAACCACCTGTGTCAGCGGAGCTATTGTGACTCTTCAGTTATTGCTTTTATTTGTCCATTCTTGCTTTCATAGTCCCTTTAAAATGTGTAAGTCCTTCCAATCACACAGTTCTGTTCTAAGCCTCCCACTCATCTGCCCATACAATAGTATCAAAGAACTTTAAAAGTAGAAATATTTCTCCCTGTAGGACAATTTTTGAGTACAGCACAGAAAACATTTCAGTCCTGATAGTGTGTAAAGTTGGGGTGAGTTACATTATCTGCGCTCTGCCCCTGTTATTCGGGCTACCTTGTTAAGAACCATGGGGGAAGGTGGAAACTCTTTCGAGCTCCTTATCTTTGGAGAGCAGAGCCCGAGAGAATTCTAAGTGCCTCAGCATGGTGACCACCTTGTGCTCAATATCAGTGTCTGCCCTAAGTTAGTTTCTAATAATAGCTGTTATTTATTAAGCTCATACTATGAGCCGGGTTTATCTAAAAGTGATTTATATGCAAATATGTCATATCTCCTTTCTATCAAGATATAACTTACATGCAAGTTTAATCACTAAAAGGCTAAACTTGGTAGCCTTTAGTAGATTCGTGAAGTTGTGCAACTATCACCACCACCTATTTCTAGAAATTTTTCATTGTCTCAAAAAAGAAACGCAGTCACTCCCCACTTTGCCCTCCCATTCCCTGGTCTCCACCAACCTATTTTTTGTCTCTGTAGATTTGCCAATAGGAGGAATAGCACATAAATGGGACCATATAATATGTGAACTTTTGTTACCTTAGGAGAATGTTAAAGTTTCCCCGTGTCATACGATAAACTAATCCTTCCTTACTTTTTATGGCTGTATGATATTTTCTTGTATGGGTATACCAGATTTTGCTCACTGGCTCACCATTTGATAGACATTTGGGTTGTTTCTGGTATTTGGTTGTTATAGATAATGCTGCTATGAGTATTTGTATATGGGTTTTTGAACATTCATCTATATGTATGTATATATATATATGTTTTTTTTTCATTTCTCTTGCATGAAACGCAATTGCTGTGACATATGGTAATTATGTTTCACTTTTTAAGGACCTGCCAAACTGCTTTCCCAAGCAGCTGCACCACTGACATTCCCACCAATAATACATGAGAATTCTGATCCCTTCACATCCTTCCAGTGTGCTATTACCTTTCTGATTACCGCCTCCAAGTGGGTCTGCAGCGCATCCCGCTGTGGCTGTGTCACAGTTCTATTATGTGCCCGTCCACTTCCTGCACAGTGTAAGTTTCTGGCCCGCCGGGCTGAGAGGTAGTGATTCTTAGTGTCTGCTACTCCATGTTGCATTGAGGCCTTGAAAGACTTACACAGTACCTGGACCGACTGGGTCAGGAACAAATCCGTTTGATCCACAGGTTATCCGTACAGACAGCCCCTAAGTCTGCTTGGCCCACAGTCAGCCACTTACTGGGGCACAGAGACACTCTGGGAGTTGGTCTAGAGTTCATATCCTCAGGGTACCACGCAGTCGTGTTTGTTTATGTTGTTGTTCTTCTGTGGTGGACATGTGTGGCCCCTGGGAGCTAAGGCTGACCCTACAGCCCCTCTTCCCTAGCATCTCCCTGATTCCCATTAATCTCAAGGGAATGCATCCCCCCAAATAAAGATCTTTTGAGACTGTGGAAAAAAAAAAACTCCAAAAGCTAAATATGTCAACAATAAAGACCTTTTTTCCTCCCGTACCACTACTTTTTCCTAGACAACAAATAATGCACCTGCTTTCTGCTTGCTTGGAGGAAACTAAATATTTTGAAGTGGAATGGGCTTTCCTACGGTATCTTTCAAGTGACGCGATGCAGACAGTGGCCTGACTGCTGGGAGGGGATTTCTGAGGGGTGACTAGAGGCGCTGCCTCACACGTGTGCTTTCTCATGGAATTCTCACAGTTCTATGGCAGAGCTCTTCACCTGTGTTTTCAAGTGGGGGAAACTGAGGCTCTGCAAGATTAAGTGGCATATCAGTCACATAAAAAATGGGTTGAATTCATTGAACTTGCCTAGGGTTACACAGTCTGTAAGTTATAAGATGGAACAAAACTTTAAAACTCAGCTCTGTGCTAGATTTCACTATTTAAAATTGGGATTTACCTGAAAACGGGGCTCCACACGGCTACTTGCAGTCTAGTAGTGAATTTTATTATCGAATTCTGCAATATTATTATTTCTTATTTCCCTCCTGAAACCACAAATGAACAATTGCCATCGTCTCAGCCTTCCTGCATTCTGCTTCAAGTGCAGAAAAGCATAACTCTACATGTGTGCACCAGCCATGAAATTAGGATTTTTTTTTTTTAATTTAAGAACAAACTCTAGCCAGCGATTTTAATCGTAGAAGGTTGAGCTGGACCAGCGTTAGAAGGAGGTACTGAGTGTGGCGGGGGCACCAGTGGCCGTTAGCTGAAGGCAGTGTCTGTCGCTGTGGGGGCAGTTTGCAGAGACATTCCTGAGGTCCTACAGCTCCTGCAGGGTGAGTCCTGAGGGACCCTGCCCTTGAGTTACTGCTGACCTCACCCACAGGGAGGCCAGGTAGTGCTGGCAACCCAGTGAGTTTACTGTTGCAGTGCTCCCTGTTCTTCCAGTGCTTCTCTTCCATGTGGTGCTGTGGGCTGCTCTGCCTGGGCTTCCTCACTCCCTCAAAATGTGCTTCTTGTGGTAGTGCCCCCAGGAACCTGTGTCTTCCACCCATTCACCACACTTCCTAGGAGCATGCTTGCATTCAGAGAGCTTCTCTTAATTGGTGGGGGAAAAGATTTTTTTCTTCATTAACAAAATTGTAATGGAGACTGCTTCATGGGTTGACTTCTCTAAAATGTGGGGTTTCTGCTGTGTGTAACAGTGAAGGCTAACCTCTACAAAACACGTAATTCTATGGCAGGCGGGAGCTACTGCTTCATACGGATATTATCTCATCGAACAACTGTAACAAGAACCCTTAGAGGTAAGTCCTATTATACCATTTTGTACGTGAGACAGCGAGACTTAGCAGTGTTAAAGTTCCCCACATTGCTTGGTTAAGGAGTAGTAGGGCTGGAATTTTGACCCAGGAATTTAGTGAGCCTCATGTTTGCTTTTGAAATCTTAGACAGGATGGAATGGCTTACCCAGACAAAAGTAAGTTCCCAGTAGACTGAGTGTGACCGTAGACAAAGTGCAGGTGCAGAGTATTATTTAGAAGAGGTTAGGTCAGCGCTCCTGCCTAAATTATCACCATCTAGTCACTCTTATCTTCACCAGAATCATGCAGAATTCTTTGGGGCCAGAAGGCATTTTGATGGCATTAGCTCAGATTCCTGTCTGTGTGTTTATGTTAGAGACCATCGTGCCTGTAGCCTTGTGAGCCAGCTGCAGTTTTAGTGGGAGTAATTTATGAATCAGGCAGAGGAAAGGGAAGTCATGTAGACTCATCTTCTGAGGAGGAAGGAGGTGGAAGGGGAAGGGCACCCAGCTGGTAGGGTAAAGCGCGCCCTCCGGGAGGCTCACCTCCCCTACTCCCTCCTCCATTGATACAGGTAGATACAAGAGTAGTTTGGGGCTGGGCGAAACAGGGAAATTCTCTTCATGTGCTAGGAAGGATTGTCTACATTGTAGCAACAAAGTTAGAAGCAGTTGTTAGTGCGGAGTGCTTGGCTTTAGCAGAGAGGCAGGCTGTGGAAGTTATGTTATCCTTCCTAATTGCATCTTATTGTACTGCCAGCCCTTCTCCATTTTGGTGTCTTTCTTTCATTACACAGACTCAGTTCTTTTGCACCTTCAAAAAAATTTTTAAGTGCACTATCACTATTCTTTTAAGATTCTTTTGTTTTGTTTTGTTTTGTTTTAGGGCAAGGTCCCACCATACAGTCCAAGCTGGCCTGGAACTCACTACATAGCCTAGACTGGCCTTGAACTCACAGCAATCCTCCTGCCTCAGCCTCCTGAGGACTGGGATTACAGGTGTACACCACAAGGTCCAGCATCAACTGCTGTAAGACTGACTTCACCAAGAACATTAAGAAGCAATGTGAAGCAAAACTTGTAACAGTTATGTCCGGAGGATATTTTCTGCCTCATGCCCCCATAGCACCAGCAGCACCTGGTTCTGAGGATCATACCCTTCCCCGTGACATCGTCTTCCACATCATGAACTCAAACTGCTTTGGGGTCTTTCATTCCCCTCTGTCGGTCACCACATTCCTGTATGTCGGCATCAACGCATTATTTTCCTTGTAACGCTCTAATGCAGTGCTGCAAGCTGAGGGACTGAAGAAGCAGCAGTTCATCGTCTCCTAGTTCTGGAGGCCAGGAGCGAGAGGAAGATGTTGGCTGGTGGATCCCAAGGCCAGATCATCCACGTGTGTGGTGATGATCTTGGCAAGACTTGTTGATCTCTCTGTTCTTTGGTGTTTTTTTTTCCTTAAAATGGAATGTATGACTTCCCTAACTCTCAGGATTTTGTGAGGATTAAGAAGATGACGTGCACAAGAAGCACTTAGGACCAAGCACTTGCAGAGCACACGCCGAGGAGCACTCTTTCTCCTGCCGTCCTTGTTATGATTTATTTCAGGTGAAGCAGCTTGGGGTAAGGATTGATCTAAGCTCCAGATTTTTAGTTCTTTCAAAGATTTCATAGAGAGGGAGGCTGTGACTCCCCCACATCTTGAAGTTAGTAGCAAAGTGATGATGAGAAGCCCCGGAGGCCTCCAGCTCTTAGCCCGGTGCCCTGTCGACCATGTCCCTGTCAGATACTGCGGGGCCACCACACCCACGGCTTCCACGTCCATGGGTAGCAGTCAAAATACATCACAGATGTCTGGAATGAGTAGCCTCTGTCCCAAACACAGGCAGGCGCCTCTTTCATTTGTCCTTCTTTTCTGAGTAACGCAGTATAGCAAATAAATGTATTACATTGTATTTATACTGTATAAGTAATCTAAAGAGAATTTAAAGTGCATTGGGAGATGTGTTTAAACTGTATGTGCACACTAAGGCATTTTATATAAGGAATCTGAGCATTCCCAGGGGTCCTGGAATCAATTCCCCACGGATGGATATAACTGTATTTGCATACCGTATGCTAGTGCATTTGGGATCATAAGTAAGAATGGATTCAAACCAACTTAAGCAGAATAAGAATTCATCCAGCCTCGGTCACCCTATGTGCATGCAGGTCATGTAACCCATACCTCCTTAGTTTAGCACTCCCCATATAATCTTCTCAGGGAAAACTCTCCTAATTATGGCAAAAATCCATTATCTCATTCTCATGCCATCATTAGGCCGGTGGTGTGTGTGTGTGTGTGTGTGTGTGTGTGTGTGTGTGTGTGTCCATGCACACATGCTGTTCTGAATCAAATATCATAGCCACAGGACATAGAAACTCTGCCAGGCCCAGTACAAATAAAGGGGGGCCTAACCTTGGAGCTGGGGTCGGGTGGGTCAGTCCTCACCAACCACAAGGGTTTTGAGTGCCAGAGAGATTGCACCAGTAAAGAAAATTGAGGCAAGTGGAATGAACATTTGGAAGGCAAGAATAATAGAAGTCTTTCCAAAAATTAGCATCCCCAAAGAGGTCAGAGGATCTCAAAGTAAATAACCTCACAAATCCAAAGTGTCAGGTCTCTCATTTTAGATGCTCTAGCACACCTCACTTGTAGTTAAACCCAAGTCACTGGCATCTTTTCCTTTCCCTGCTGGCTGCCATGTCTTTCTTGCCACATGATTGCTAGTCTCTTAAGCTTTTGTAAATCAAAACTGAGATTATCAAGAGGGTGTTTTCTTAAAGAAAACTCTAAATTTCCAGATGTGCTGGGAGAGCACAGTGTGTCATATCATAGGTGATTTTACATTGCTATCAATTTCCAGTAAGTCTATCAGCATTTAGCTACAGTGTGAATGTGAGTGCCCACGAGATCCTCTGGGAACACCGAATGTCACTCTGTGACTGAGGGATGGGCTGAGCCTTGGGTAAATCGGATCGCATGAGCTCCTACTGCCTTTTCTGTTCCTACTGCAGTTGTAAGTAAGACACTGGCCTCTCCGTCGCTAAATAACTCAACACTAGTCTTGGAAATTGCCCCTCTCCCCACGTGCATCATCACAATTAGCATGATTTGAAGCACTCCTTCTAGTTTAGAAATGTGGCCTTCAGGGAAAGAGGAGCAGGGACACCCATCGAGAGTCCTCATCTGTAGAATTTTCTTTGCTTGCTCTGACTGGCAAAGCCGCAGTGAGAAAAATCTTTTTATTATGGTGAGTTACTGATGCTAATATATGATAGTCAGTGTTATTTGCTATCTATTTTAATTAAACATTATTTTGCACGGGCTCCCTGAAGAGTCAGGATTGCAAAAAAGCACAATTTCATAAATCTTATAAACAACTAAACAAACTCATGCTTCACACATTTATACCATTTCCGATCTCTGTGTGCTCCTCGGTTTGTTCTATACGATTGCAAAGACAGCTATTTGTACTTATTTGTGCATGAGTAATTCTTCCCGTTTCCTGGGAAGTGAAGCCAAAGGCAGACATTGGCTTCTTCTCTACATGTTTCTGTGTGTACACAGGGATCTATAAATATAAATGCTCCCACTTTCAGAGTTTGAAAATAAAACGACCAAATATATATATTTTTTTGAATGAAACTGGTCTTGCTTTAATTCACACCAGCTCTTCTGAAAGCACGCTAATAAAACCACTGTACCAATCACGTGTTTCTTTGGAAACATCAGTATAATTAGCCCTTTCAACAAGAGAACAAAACTGTATTGGAAGCCTCAATTTGAAATACAGTGAAGCCAAATACCTAATTACAGGGATGCCATTTTTTTCCTTTTGCTTTGATTTCCTGGCAAAACATTTTTTTATGCCTTTTGTTCCCCTTCAATGACCATAATAGTCTTGGCATAAACCTTGCTATGTATATGAAAAACCTCCTATCTGGGTATTTCTTGTTCTTCTAGAGGGTGTTCTTAGAAATAACCAGACCAGTGTCTGCCCAGATTCTGGAAAACGCCTGCCTCCTGTCGTTCCTCTCCCTGATGGAGGCACTTCTTGCCCTTGGGTCTCTCCTTCCTCTTTCGTAGTCCTTTCCTGCACCACGGCAGGATTATTCTTGCTCTGTCCATCAAGGCAGATTTTCAGAGCAAGGGGACATCTCTAAGGGACCTGGGAAGGTTTATAGAGGAACCTCTGTGGTAGATTTGAACTGGAAGCTTAGCCTCTCCGGGAGCATTTGCCTCTTAAACACCTTCTATGGAACAAAACCCTTTATCCCCTGTGCATAGAATTCCTGTGTGAGCAAGACAGGGAAATACCTTCACCTTGAGAGTCCTTCCCTGGGGGAATGGAAGCAGGAGGAACAAATAATATAAGCACAATAAATACAGCTGGTGAACAGTGGGATTTGCAAGTGACTGCTCAAGTGCTATAACTCTGGCTCTGGGGGAAGAGTTGTTCTGGCTCATAGGGTTAGGTCTCTCTTCACTTCCTGATTTACCCCTGAAGCATGAAAGGACCCCAACCTCCCACTTCACTGATGCCATACCTAAAATACATGGGTTCAACCACTCCCGTGTTCTCCTATGAATTCTCATCTTACAGACCACGCACATTGAAGAGGACAGGCAAGTCAGTGGGAGCGCTTGCATTTGAGTTGGATTTATAGGAATCCACTCAGAGTGTCTTCCCATAATCCCCTTGGCTAGTATTTTTCTCAAATCTGTGAGTGTGTTGCAAAATTCTAAATGAACATTATGTTTGAATCATGTCTTAAGACACAGAGTACCATCAGTAGTAATGATCTTTCCTCTGCAAATCTGTTTAAAGATTAGTCAATAAGCCTTCTGATTTTATCCATTGTTGCAGTGTTGGGAGACACTTTGAATATGTCTGAACTTATTTACCACGATGTACCTGGACTCCAGCATCTGATATTGTCTATCTCTCCACCCTCTTCTCTGCTCTCGCACTGTAATTATTACTGACATCCTTCTATGCCTGGAGTCCACCTATGTGCTCTTGCTTCTCTGAGTCTCTAGGTAGGAACTGGAATAGTAGTCTCTGGAATTTCTGGAATAGCCTTTGTGCTAGTATTTATCTGGTGAACTATGTACTCACCTACCAAATTTCAATTTAAACTACAAGTCTTCTCCTGAGCCACAGAAGAGGGTACTTATGCCCTTAACATTGCCCAGCTGTGGACTCTCCTTCATCTCCCACATAGTTTTTTTTCTTACTTTTCCCTTTCTTTGTAACTGGAATATAAACTTCCCAAAGAAAAGAGCTATATATTTTTTGGTTCATCTGTAAATCAGTATAAGCACTATACTCAACATATAAAAAGTCACTCAATAAATATTTACTAAATAGAAATATGGCTATGGCAGGGTCACATAGTTTTTGTATGTGATAATTTATATATAGCCTCTCTCTCTCTCTGTCTCTCTGTCTCTCTGTCTCTCTGTCTCTCTCTCTTTCTCTCCCTCTCTCTCTTTCTGCCCTCCTTCCCCTCACTCAGTATTCTAGATCATTTATCCATGAGAGTTAGGGGACATAAAGGATAAGTATAACAAATTAAAAGCGATATTATTTTTCAATTTAATTAGCTTAAAATAACCTCTACTGGTTTTCAAAGAGGACCTTGGTAAGCCTCCTAACTGCTCTCCACACTCCCTGGCAGTTATTCCCAACACCACTAGTAAGAGCCTCACAAGGGTGGGTTTCAACTGACAGCGGTCCTTCCCTCTGGTCTGTACTGCAAATACTAATGTTAAAGGACCTCCTACCCTGAGTCTCCAGAATGCTCAATTATGTTTGGACAAATCAGTTCAGAAGTTTTGACCAAGCTCAAAAGGAAGTTTAGATTGAACAAAGAATTCAATACCCTGATTTGATTATCAGGACCCCAATCTCTCATGAAGTCCAGAGAAATTTTACACAAGGTAATAAAATTTTAATAAATCCTATGCCTCCAACTGTGAGGCCGTGGGAGAACTAGCACTGAGTACTTAAAGGTCAACACGCAGTGTCTGCCAAACTGGCATCGACATCCTTACTATGTCTCTGACAGTTCTCTCCAAACATGAGATATGAGTCCAGTTTTCTGAACTTTCCCTCTGAAAGACAACGATATATTCCAACTACAGTGGGATCCAGTTTCCTCTTGGTTTAACCTCACTGCTTTCTTAGTCTTTCCTGCATGGTCTTAGCTTCATAAGAACTTTCCATTATTAATGCAGCTTGATTTTGGACCATTAAATGATTTGAATTCTAATTTAGAAGTTATTTTATCAACTTCTGAGGATCTAAAATGCATTTGAAGCATGTGAGATCTGAGTAGCTTGAAATGCCCCCAGGTGGTGGACACAGTAGGTCAAATGACAGTTTTAAAGGGAAACTTCCACCTTGAAAATTTACATATGAAATAATACATTAGTCAAATTAGTGATAAGCATTTTGGTAATTTACTTTGACAGTGAAAAAATTTATAGAAATAAAACGTCTTCCTTTTTATCCCCACCACTGACCTTTCTTTCCCAACACAGCTTACCCTAGAATTAACAACTTCTATAGGAAGGTTGGCTTCTAGAACCAATTTATAACTTTATCCCTTTTGCAGTATGTATTAAACTTGCTCAAAGATGTTATAATGTTTCTAGTATAAGAAAATGTTTCAGGAGCTGGGGATATAGCTCAGTGGAATAAGCGCCTGCCTAGCAAGCGCAGGGTCCTGAGTTCAATCCCCAGTACCGCCAAAAAAAAAAAAGAAAATGTTTCAGAAAAACATTCATTTATTAGTAAACTATGTCCTAGGGACAAAACCTATTTATAGGGTGTGATTAATGTAACCCAGTGTGGACAATGTTTCTAAAAGTGTACCTGGACTTAGTACAATTCCCTTACACATTTTATGTGTTCTTTGGGTTATTAGTCTGCTTTTCAATCTGTATATATGATAATTGCAGGTGGAGGGAAGTAAGGAAAATAGAATTGAATGTCTTCTGTACATGTGTGAGTTGCTTACAGTGAGTGTGATTACTATGTACTGCAAACATGTACTAATAAAAGTAAAAAAAAGTTTAAAAAGTATAGCAAATATTTAAAACAATTATGCCGTTAAAAAACACACTACCTTTAATCCCCCTTAAAACACCCCCTCTCACTTTTAACACACTCATTCTATCATTCTTCCCACCTTCTGAAGCTGTTCTGTATTTTTTAATAGTATTCCTTAGTTATTGCTGGCTGATGAGGCCCACAATCTCCAAATGAGTGGACTGCAAAGGCTTAAGTAAATAAGACAACTGAAATGATTTTAGGACTCCAGGAGGGTCCAACCCTATTACAGAAATGGAGATTCTTTGGGTTAAGACCAAGAACTTCCCTGGACACCCATATTTATCTGTTTTTCAAACACAGGAGGGGGCTACTGAAGAGAATGCAGGAATCTGGACAGGATTTGGGGATCTCTTTAAGCACTTCTCCAGGTAATACTTCATGAAATTTAGGAGAACTACATTATCCAGGAAGGCCTTCATGCAGGAATGAGATGCCTATAGCTACGGTCTCCTTTTACTAAATTGGTGTTGAGGCCAGAAGTCCTCAGTGGTGGCCTTATCTTGTCCTTTGAGGCTTCCCAACTTCATAGGCCAATACAGGCCTCAGGGGGAACCAGTGACTCATAGAGGTTAGTTTACCATGAGTCCTCTGCCATCTCTGGACAGACCTAGGCCTCGGGAAAACTCACACATAAACATGAAAAGCCAGTTGGTTAATATGAAATCCTGCTCAGAGCTGCCTCATAGTGGTCTCCAACAGTTCTGGACGTCCTCTATCATAAGTGCCTTGAGTTGTTCTGTCACGCCTACCTTGATGTCCTGAATCATTTCAACACACTTACCTTCCATGGTCACTGACATTGGGGAAGAGCCAGAAGTTACACAGTGAGTAAAGTCGATGAGGACTCAGGGCAACGTTTCTGTGAGTATTGCTTTTCTACTGGGTGGCACTCCAGCAGAGTTCATCGAGATTTTTATCACACCTTCTAACGGCACTCAATAAATCTAAAAATTCCTACTGATCTATTGAGTAACTTCTATTTCTCTCATTAACATAAATTCAATCTTTGCAACTCAACTACCCTGACATATACTAAGAAAAATTCTCTTTTCTCTGCCCCAAGTTCCAATTCAAACATTCCTCTATTAAAGAAGAGTTGCTTCTTTTTAATGATCAGATTCTCCTTGGCTACAGTATTGATTAATTTCTTTTTATCAAAGTAAACAACTCACAAGATTGCTTTAAAGCTATATAACTTCTTACCTTCTGAAAACGTTGACATAACCAAGTTCAGTCCTGTATGTTCTTCTGTGGAAGTGAAGACTGGGGACTCCATTCAGGGAAAATGCCCTTGAGTTTGCCTAGATGGCATTTTTCATATAATCTGCTCCAATGAGTTCTTTTGATTCACAAGCAACACAGCTTAATCATCAGATGCTTGACCGTGTGTAGGTAAAATACCGAGACTGATTAAGTTTTATTTCTAAATCTCATATTACAGACATATAACAGAACTGCAAACTCCCCAAGGGGTGGGTGGGGATTGGTGAGCTTTTTTTCATCCACATTTTCTCTATGCTTTGTCTATCCTGAGGCCAGGTTTGCATAACTTGTCATAACTCTCCTTTCTCAGGAAAAGAAATCTGCCACTGAATTTTTTTCAGCCTAAAAGGGGAATGACTGTCTCCCCCTTCCAGAGGGGAGACCAAAAAGCAGCATATGGGGGTCTTCCATCACCATTTTATTGAATCCAGAAAAAATGTGGCAAAATTATAGAAAAAAAGTGAGGGATAATTTATGAAATCGTAACTTCTGCTCAGATCCTGAGGAAGGGTATAAAGGAAGAGACTCTCAAGCCAATAGGCCTCTCATCAAAGGGCAAAGGCCTGGAGATGGGCTATTCTGAATGCAGGAGGCAAATGGGATTGATTTAGTAATTTTGAAGATTTGGGATAGAAGAAAAGCAATATGTATACATATGTTGTAAGCCAAGATTTGGCAAACTATAGCCTGCAGGCCAAATTTCATCTAGTATTTTTTCTTACTCGAGAATTATGAGTGGTTTTATATTTTTAGTAAAAAAAGTCTAAACAGTTCATGAAAACAACTTTTAAGAGGTGAGAACATTCATTACATTTGGCCTGTAATGCCTCAAAAATGTGCTATCTCTGCCTTTGCACTAGAAGGCTACTAAATACTTTAAACACTCTATCATTTTTGATCTTCTCAGCACCCTTAGGACATAGGCACATTACTCCTTTTAGTTTATAAGTAAGGGGGTATGGACTTGTCAAAGTTAGGTAACTCCCCCAACATCAGACAAGAGCAAGGCCATGCTATAGTGAGGCTGGAGAGCCCAGCATCTGCAGAGCAGATCACCAGTCAGGAGACCCAGGGAAGAGTCAGCTTTGGAGTTCAAAACCACAGGCCGTCTACTGGCAGAACTGTTTCTTTCTTGGGGAGGTCAGGCTTTTGGTCTATTCACACCTTCAGTAGATTAGATGAGGCCTACTCACATCATGGAGAACAATCTACCTTGCTCAAAGTCCAAAATTGAAATGTTAATCTCATCTAAAAACACTTTCACAGAAATATGCAGAATAATGTTTAACCAAATATCTGGATGCCACCATCCAGTCAATTTGACGTACAAAATTAACCATCACACTGGGTCTATCTGAATCTAAGCCCAAACACTGGCTTAATTGCCACACTATCCGATCTTCTAAAGCTCTTTTTTGATTGCCTCAAAAAATTGTGTCTTAAAATGCCTTCCGGCTTCCCTCGTCCTTATTGCAGAGAACTGAGTTTTAATTAAGAAGTTCCAGAAAAATTACAACTCAGAGAACTATGTGTCAGGATACTGACAAGGTGATCACAGTTACTTGTGAGGCTAAGGCAGGAGGACCATGAATTCCCTGGGCAATTTAGCCACACTCTGCCTACAAAACAAGAAAGAAAACCAAACAGTGTTGGGAGCATTGACCCAGCCTAGGACTTTCGCCCATCCCTCATTGTTTCCACATAAAAAATAAAATACAAATATGGCCTTGGCGTGATAGTTAGGAAGATCCAAGTGTGCAGAAAGGATTTCTACGCTCTTGTGCTTTCCCAGTTTCCCCTGACAGAATTCTTTGCAGTGGCATATTCATTTTTTATTAACTTATGACTAAGTGGCGATCATGCATATTTTAATTTTACAGCCTGAAATCTCAAATAAGTAAACAACAATTGAAGTTTAAGAATTTCTGGAAATCACTATGCATTGATTTATCTTGTAGGGTAAACATGTGCTGTATAGGACTGTGGAATTTTGATCTCTTACTACAGAAGCCCTCAAAGGTAGCTGACAAGTGAATTGCTACATAACCACAGAGCTCTAGGCGCAGATATAGAGGTAGCAGAGCAGGCTGCGGAAGGGCTCTGGAGCCAGAAGGAGATTTTCCTAATACCTCACTTCCTCCCCCTTCACACCTTTGTTTGGAAGAAGTAGGCAAGAGTTGGTGTTTCTTGCTTAATTTTATACAGCATAAAACTAGCAGAGTCCATGGGATCACGGAGTAACTGCCGGTGTTTTGCCTTTGAGCAAACTACATCTGACCACTATGCCTTTCTTGCACTTTGGCCAACTGACATGGCCGTTTCAGAAAATGGGACTAAATCAAACGTCAAGAATCAAAGTGATCTTGAAAATGGAAAGTCTGTGTAATTAGGGTTGGCAAATTTTAACGGTGGCAATATATCAACATTCTAATTTGTCTAGTGGCTTATCTGTTCCCCTGTAAGGTGTACCTGGATTGATTTGGATATGATTTACTGCTGCTGATGATAATTTTGATTCAATAGCTGATCTATTTACAGAAATTCAGGAACAGGTGTTTGTGATTCAGCAATATCTTCAGCATCTAATTTGGTATGCAAGTTAGTAGGTCACGTATCATATTTATAGGAATTCCATTACACTCGTAATGGGATGAATATTTTCCCTGGGCAAAACTTTAAAGTTTATCAGGAAAATTACTATATGTTCATGGTCATATACAAGAAAGTTTATAATTCTGAATTAAAATTTTTTTCTTGTACATTCTGAATTATCGTGCTGTTTGAGAAGAAAAGCATTGAACAGTTTTCTCTTTATAAATCCCTAGCTTTGCTTTCTAGCATCCCAAGTGATGGAGGTAACGATTTAGGTGTTTGGAAGAGATTTTAGGTGAAAATCTTGGTAGCTCAGGAGAGGGACCCACAAGGACATGGCTTAGGACTCCAAGTACTGTTGGCTGTCAGGATAAAGGCCTGTTCGGTCTCCTGGTAGGCACAGACTTCATTCTTGCTTCAGGGCCATGAACAAGATGCTAAAATAAGCCGCTGATTCCTTGCCTCAGGGAGCTGCATTAAGGCTTTGACTTGATTTAAGCCCAAACACCTGGAAATATTTTTATCCTCCTCACCCTAGGCTAGATTTGAATTACTGACTTGGAGGTGAAGTGTGCTACATCCCCAATCCAGTCCCCAGAGTCCATCAAGGTCCATCCTTATACATTTTCCTAGTGTGCTGGTGGTGAGAAACAACATTAAATGATCCTGAGGAAAAATACGCTGCTGTCATCTGTGATGATATTGACATGCTGTAGTTTCACTAGGGCTCTTCTATTTTATTAAAATAAAGAGTGAAAATTAGCTCGTATAGCATAAACCAAAACCGAAAAGGTGTGCTGTGATCTTTATAAAGAGGAAACAGTTGGATTATATATTTCTACAGAAAAGAAACTTTTAAATCTCTTTTAAAAAGGCTTGCCAGAACCACTATTCATAAATGTGTGTTCAACAGATAGTCTAATTGCCTCATTTATAGTAGGACAACATACTGGTTTGCTTTCACATTATTTACCCATCCATTGAGTTTTGGAGCAGACAGGGAGGCTATTTCAATCCAGAGGGCTGCTTGTTATAAACATTGCTTCTGTCTCTGTGACAAGTGTTTTATTGTCACTTTTGACTGGATTTCTATTTCGGTCAGTCAGTTGTCTTTGCAGGGTTCATGAGTTTCAGGGAAGGTTCTTTGAATATTTTGAAATCCCTTCAGTTATCATGACTCTTCAAAAAATCAAGCATCATGTTCTGTATTTCTTTATGAGTGAAGAAAAGCTGGAAACAATTTTGTGATTGATTCCTGTGCATTGGTGTACAGCAATTTACATCTGAATAGCATTTCCCTTTTATGAATATTAATTCATAGGATTGTTACAGTCATTCTGCTAGATATGTAAGGTATTCATTCATTCATCCATACGTGTATTTATTAAACATTAAGGTGTCAGGTACTGGGCTGGGTACCAGGGATTAAAAATGAAAAGCAGTCATTTTCTTCCAAAACCTTCTAGATAGTCTCTTTTAGTGGGAGTTAACAATATAATATATAAATTGTCTCCACTCATTCCTGCTGCTATAATGAAATACTTTATACTGGGTAATTTATAAATTGTAGAAATATATTTTTCACAGTTCTGGAGGCTGAGAAGACCAAGACCAAAGTATCAGCAGTTTTGGTGTCAAACCACAGCTTGCTTTCTTTTTTTTTTTGGTACCTGGAATCAAACTCAGGACCTTGTGCCTGTCAGTCAGGTGCTTGTACCCCTGAGCTATATTCCCAGCCCCTTGCTTTCTCTTTCTAAGACAGCAGTGCATTGCTACATCTTCAGATGGTAGAATGGAGGGAAGACTGTGTGCTATTATGACAGAAAACTGAAAGAGACAAACTCCCATAAGCATTTTATAAAGACTCTAGTTCCTTTCATGAGTACAGAGCCCTAATGACCTGATCAAAGGTCCCGCCTCTTCATACTGTTACATACTAAATTTCAACATAAGAATTGTCCTAGAACACCAACATTCTGCCCGTGGCAGTAAGTATATATAAAGTAGATAGAAAGAGGAGGGAGAATTGTTACAGTCTACTTAGAGAATAAGGGGGAACAGTTTCACAAAGGAGTGGGAACTTAGGGTAAGATATGAGAAGAAAAATGTTTCTCAGGTTGAGCAAGGAGGATACAAAAGCAGGGAAGTAGGACTGCTATTCCTACTTTTTATAGACAAAGAAACTAAGGTAAACAAAGTCAAAAGAATAGCCCACAGTGGTAAAGCTGGTAGGTGGGAATGCAAGGGCTTGAACTAGGATCTTTCATGCCATTTCCATTACAGCCAACTACACCAATCAACTTATTATATGTATTTTTCAAATCTTCATACATTCTATAAGAGCAAGAGTAGCATGTACCTACATTCATCTTAATTGAGCTCTCAAAGGCAATGAATGACATCTTTGGGAGCGAGATGCGACAAAAATCCAACTTGTTCAGATTGTTGGTATTTTGCTTTTGTTCTTTTTTATTATTCTCTTCAAAAGTTTAAACAAGCAAATAAAGAAACAAAACCAAAATTGGACCATTCAACGAAATTTGTTATGCTGCAGAAACTTAAAGTATGTAATCTTCTTAACAATACTTTTTGGAATAATTGTTCCATTTTCATAATAGATTGAAATCATGTTGGTTAGAAGAAGTCATGATATTAAAGCTACGGTTAAATAAATTTAAAACTGTGGAAAAAATCCAACTTGTATTTGTGATTTCGATTTTGCATATTGTTTTTAAAAACTGAAGTGTAGACCATATATTAAGAGGCAAAACATTAATGTATATCTGGTTGTGTTTTTACAAAACACACACACCCATTATAAAGAAACAGAACACTACCAGTTCCTTTGCATTCACCATTACAAGTATAGTAATTATGCCCTGTACAAGTTATTCACTCTTCTATCCCAGTAAGTTTGACATATTTTTGAGTTTTTAAAAGAAAAATATCAAACAAAATGTACTTTTTATGTCAGTTTTTCCTCCCTCAGCATTTATTACCATGGATGCAGCACTAGTTTGATGCTTATTATTTTTCTTTAATCATCCATTGTAGGAATATAATACAAGTTATTTATCTATTATATGTGACCACTTGGGTTTCAGCATGAATCTACCATGAATAATTATTCTAAGAACCATTCTGTGTGTCCTTGGTGAGGATATGTGCACATTTCTGATGCATACACCTGTGGGGGTAGAATTTCTGTCTTATACAATATGCATATATTCAGTTTTGGTAGTTATTGCCCTGTGGTTTCCAATTTCTCATTGTCTTTCATTATGAATTGTCATTTCTGTGTGCATTGTTTAATAAATCTTTGTTTTGCCCAAGATCATGAAATAATAGCCCATAGAATTATTTTATTTTCACATACAGGCCTGCAACTTATGTGGAATAGATTTCAGTGCATGATACAGAATGGAATGAAGGTAAAGTTTCCCCATCTGGATGACCAACTGATATAGCAGTGCATATTAAAAATAGTCTCCATTTCCTGCTACATTATAGTGACACTTGTTGAAATCATCAAACCGTATAATTATGGACTCTCTATTCTGTTTTATTGGTTTCTAAATGACTATCCAGGTGCCAAAACTATGCTCCCTTAATTACTAAAGCTTTATAATGTCTTCATGTCAAGTACTATAATCTCTTTTGTGTTCTCCAAAATGGTCTTTTGGCCCTGACCATTCCCATAAAGAAAGCTGGGATTTTAACTGGAATTATATTGGCAACATTTGGGAAAAATAAAGTTTTAAACTAACAAATAGTATAACCCCTATCTCAAAATAAAAAGTAGAAAAGGTCTTGGGATGTAGCTCAGAAGGAAAGCCCTGGGTCTGATCCACAGTACTGCCAAAAAAATCCCTGAATGTCTTACACACACACACACACACACACACACACACACACACACACTCCCTTCTTAATTATATACTTATAGTATTATATGCCTATATATAATATACATAATATTTAAGTGTTGAGTTTGAGTTTATAGTCAGAAACACTGAACATTGTTATATTTATTAAATTGTAATTCAAGAATTTTTCAGTGAATATAATTATTATCTGTGAATATGAGCACTTGAAGAGTTCTATTTTATGATATATTGTATTTATTTCTATTTTCTAAGACCTACATTATAATTTACAAATTTAGAAATAACATATCTTTGATTTTCTTATCTTAGGGAGAAATCTTTTAATATGTCATTATTAAATTACAATTAAATTCCAAATAAAGATGACATTTGTTATAGTAGGTTTCAATAATCTCTAATCAGATCAGAGATTTTTGAGTTCTGCTTGCTAAGAGTACAGTATTTGAAAGGTAGATGAAAAGTCTTTCTTTCAGGAGAAGCAGTTGCCAATAAGTTCTGGAAATGTTATTCTGATATAGCTGTGTTCTGCTAGGCATCACACAGGCAAGTAGGAGATATGCCCATGACAAAGAAGTAGAAGAAAAGATGAGAAAAGGGTCACTAAAGACAGAAGTGGAATTGCTTCTTTCTTTTCCATCAGTCTCTCCACTGCTTTGATTCTTCTTGACATTTTCTTTTTTCTCTTTCATTTCCTCTGTAGATTGTGGTTCATATACTTCCTTGGTAAACTGAATAGATAAGCATTCTTCGCGCTATTTTATTGTTCTTTTTAGCTGGGAAACTATTTTTCCTGTGCGTAGTGGGCGACTGGAGACCAGCTTGGCTGATAGTGTCGCGTGAGCCAGTGCAGCACGCAGCTTGTGATCTCACGAGGGGAGCATGGTAAGCTCTCCTGCTTTCGGCTCCTCTCTGGAGCACGTGGCCCCGTCCTCTCACATTTGCTAGTAACAGCTGTGCTGCTGGAGCTGCGGTGATTAACACGGTTTCGAACCATTCCCCTGGAACTCTCCAGAACTGCCTCTCACGGGGCATCTGATGGATCTCTGCTTCACAGACGGCTTATCCACATAGCAAGATATAACTTGCTGTTCTGTTTCCATTTCTCCTGGGTATATTTTACAGAAAATAAATCTTCAGGTCATATGATAGATGTTTTATCTTTGTTAACATAAGCACTTGTAATGAATCTTTATAATATTAGCTGTACGCTGAACCAGCCCTATCTCTGAATTCACTTTGAGGCCCTATAACTCTACATCTGCTTGAGCTTTCTTAGGAAAAGCTCAAGATTATTTATTTTCTCTGTGTATATTCTTGACATATTTCTGCCTAGAGGAAGAACAAATCAATAAGTTCTACAGTTTTATTAAGTTTCTTAAAGAG
Organism: Dinomys branickii; assembly: GCA_004027595.1. Taxonomy (NCBI): domain Eukaryota; kingdom Metazoa; phylum Chordata; class Mammalia; order Rodentia; family Dinomyidae; genus Dinomys; species Dinomys branickii. The sequence continues at coordinate 10,427 of PVLD010020733.1, read as the reverse complement.
CAGAATATCTGATCTGTTGGCTGGAGTTGGTTAATCTCCATCCTGCATAAATTTATCTGAGGATAGTAATTCTTCCTACGTTTTTCAATCGTAATTAGTAACAGAGTGTGGTCTCACTTCTAACCTTATTTAAGAAATAATTGCTCACAACTACATGGCAGTGTCTTTTGATATAGCCCCGAAGAGCCAAAGTTAAATAATATTTTGCTATTCATGCATATTTTGGCTTTTTAGCCTACTACATATCAGTCAGTCTCTTCTGTTTCTTCCTGTGAGTTGAACTGTGTAGCAGTCTTAGCTGTCACTCAACCTATTTCAGTTTTCAATAAAAATCAAGCACGATCACATGACGTGTATCTAATTTCACTCTAGTAGTGAGAATCGTGTAGGAAGGATTGGAGACAAAATGAAATAGACCACTGCCAAGTTACAGTGATCTACCGGGGAAAATTATCCAGTGGCTTGGACAAATACTCCAACTTTACCTAGACCCTGAGTGTTTCATGGAGACATTTTCCGCACAGCTAGTCAGGCACCTCTCCCCTTTACCTCAACAGTCCTGTGAACTCAGCTTACTTTCTCTAGTTTCTTTCATTTGCCTTATCTCTTCTTGCTCTCAGCCTTCATACTCATTCGGAAAGACAAAACCATAACTATATTACTCCCTTAACCCTGAACCACCAACAAAATGCATTTCTACCCATGCTTCATTGTCCTTTAGATTTCTCACTAAAGTGCGTCTCTCCTGCGGTCAAAAGTTAATCTCATCTCTCTCCCCCCACTTCACTTGGTGCTTGTCTTTTGGCTTGGTAGTAAACCTTGGGTCATTAGGCATTCACTTTTCTTTCTCTACATTCTGTTTGTTCCCTTCAGTCTGAAACTTATTCTTTCAAAACAGTTCCCATGACTCCACATCACCCTCTGCAGCCAAACTTGAAGAACAATGTGTGTTTATCATTTTCTTACCTTGGTGGTCGCTTAGTGCTCAGAAGGCCACAATTTGATTTTCATTCTCAAACAGCAATGAAATAGGACTAGATGGCCTTTACCTCAACATGATCAAAGCCATCTGTGACAAACCAACAGCCAACATCGTACTACATGGACAAAAACTGAAAGCTTTTACTTTAAAATCCAGAATAAGACAAGGATGTTCACTGTCACCACTTCTGCTCAACAGAGTTCTGGAAGCATTTGCCAGAGCACTTAGATGACAGAGAAATAAAAGGAATAAGGATAGGAAAGGAAGAAGTAAAACTATCACTATTTGCAGATGACACGATACTTTACATGGAAGACCCCAAAAACTCCACAAGAAGACTCCTTGAATTAATCAATAAATTCAGCAGTGTAGATGGATACAAAGTCAACACCCAAAAATCAATAGCATTCCTATACACGAACAACAAACAGACTGAGAGAGAAATTAAGGAAACCATACTTTTTACAATAGCATCCAAGAGGCTGGGGATATAGCTCAGTGGAATAAGCACCCACTTGGCAAGTGCAAGGTCCTGAGTTCAATCCCCAGTACTGCAAAAAAACCCCCCAAAACAATAGCGTCCAAGAAATTGAAATATTTAGGAATCAATCTAACAAAAGAAGTAAAAGATCTATTCAATGAAAACTACAGTACTCTGAAAAAAGAGATAGAAGAGGATTTCAATAAATGGAAAAATATTCCTTGTTCATGGATAGGAAGAACCAGCACTGTGAAAATGGCCATACTACTAAAATTGTTGTACAGATTCAATGCAATTCCCATTAAACTACCATTGGCATACCTCACAGATCTAGAGAAAACATTCCTTAAATTCATCTATAACCAGAAGAGACCCAGAATAGCAAAAGCAATCCTGGGCAACAAGGACAAATCAAGTGGAATCACAATCCCTGACCTGAAATTATACTACAAAGCTACTGTAATAAAATCAACCTGGTACTGGCTAAAAAACAGATCAGAAGATCAATGGAACAAACTGGAAGACATAGACACAACCACAAACACATTTAGCCATCTGATCTTTGATAAAGGGGCCAAACAAACTCACTGGAAAAATGATAGCCTCTTTAATAAATGGTGCTGGAAACATTGGTTTGCCACCTGCCAAAGACTGAAAACAGAACCAAGTCTATCACCATGCACCAAACTCAAGTCAAAATGAATCACAGATCCCAATATTAAAACAGAAACACTAAATCTATTGGAAGAGAAAGTAGGTAAAAACCTGGAAAACATAGGGGTAGGCAGAGAGTTCATGAACAAAAACCAAACTATCCATGAAATACTTCAAAGAATCAACAACTGGGATCTCATCCTACTGAAAAGGTTTTGCACATCTAAAGAAATCACCAGCAGAGTAAAAAGAAACCCACAAATTGGGAAAAAATTTTACCTGACTGTCCCTTGGACAAAGGTCTTCTATCTAGCACATATAAAGAATTAAAAAACATTAGCCCCTCCAAATTCAAAGACCCAATCCAAAAATGGGCAGCTGAGATGAACACACACTTCTCAGATAAAGAAATACACATACATGAAAAAAATGTTCAACATCATTAGTCATTCAAGAAATGCAAATTAGAACAACACTGAGATTTTATCTCACCCCAGTAAGAATGGGTAGCATTAAGAAGTCAACCAATAACAAATGCTGGAGAGGCTGTGGAGAAATGGAAACTCTCTCCACTGCTGGTAGGAATGCAGACTGGTGAAACAACTGTGGAAATCGGTTTGGAGATTCCTCAACAAACTAGGCCTAGAGGTCCCTTCCAACCCAGCTATTCCCCTTCTGGGTATTTTCCCAGAAGATCTGAAAACATCGTATCACAGTGATATATGTGCACCCGTGTTCATAGTGTCACAATTTGTAATTGCTAAATCGTGGAAGCAACCCAGATGTCCATCCACTGAAGATTGGATAAAAAAATTGTGGTACTTTTATATAATGGAATAGTACTCAGCTATAAAGAAAGGTAAACTTGAGGTTTTTATAGGTAAACAGTCACAACTAGAGGCTATACTCATAAGTGAAATAAATCAGACCTGCCTGTATAAGCAACGTATTTTCTCACTAGCATAAGAACCTGAAAGAGTGAATAAAAACTAGGAGGTATCACAGACACTGTGAAATGAAAGGAAAATGCTCAAAAGTAAAGGGCAACTGGGGTATGGGAAAGGAGAAGGGAAAGAAGGGGAAATTGTGTATATATATATACAGGACAGATAACAGTGGTACTGCTGTCTTCTATGGCTTTACTGAAAGGAACAGTTAATGATTATTTGTTTGATCATTATTGCATGTCTCTATTTGTTTTCCTGAGCACTTTGAAAATATCAATACATAATACAACCATTGTTAATTTCCTACCACTTTCTCTGTAACTCTGTATTGTTTTTATTGGTATTATGCTATTTTGTAAATGGATGTCTGTTTGTTAATGTTTTTCTTCTTTTATTTTTAAGATAAATTTTAAAATATTGCTAACTGATGTGTTCATATATGGCCAATAAACATAAAAATAAGTTTAGTCTTCAGAAATCAATCAAAGTTCAAATTGGACTATTTTATTTATAATATTGGTCAATATTAAGAAGTAAAAATTGTCATCTTTTACTTCCCCTTTTTATACACTAATTGTATATTTTATCTCCAAAATATATTCTGAATTTTTAAATTTTTATTCCTTTTGTCTTATTTCAAAAGTATTGGAGAGACTATAAGTCAGTAGGAATTACCTTATTTTTCTGCTAATAGGTTATATGAACTCTGAGTGTCAGCTGCAGGTATTATATTGACCAGAGCTGTCAAAGTTTTTTCATGTTACTCTTGCATACAATTGGTGATCCCTGGCCACAGCCAGTCACAGTCTTTGGAAACATGCTGGGAATTCTTGAATATTGGTCATGGAAGGATATGCAGCAAAACCTTGGTTTACAAGCATACTTTGTCCTGGAAACATGCCTGTAATCCAAAGCACTTGTACAGCAAAGCAAATTGCCAGCCAAGGATTAATGGAAATTCAGATGATTCCTTCCACAACCCCCAAAATTTGTATAAAAATGATAAGAATATTATAAAAATAAGGTAATTCCTACTGACTTATATTCTCTCCAATACTTTTGAAATAAGACAAAAGGAATAAAAAAAAATTCAGAATATATTTTGGAGATTAATCCATTAGAATGGATTAATTAATCATCCACTAGAATTCATTACCAGGAAAATAACTGCATAAATAGTATTACATTTACATGATGGGTTATTATACAGCTATAAAAATGAATAACCCATAGCTGCACACAATGATATATAAACATAAAAATCGCGAGTTAAGTTTAAGGAAAGTTCTAAGAAACAAGTAGTATGATATCATCTAGCTAATGCGCGAACACACAAAATTAAGCAATATGTTTTATACATATGCACATTTAATACAGCTATTTTTAACAAGCAAAGTAAGTATATACACCTCAACTTACGTTGTGCTACTCTGGTTCAGGGGACAGTGGTGAGGTCAGAGGAGACAGGAGTGCCACGCACTGGTACAGATGGCTTGTCTATCATATTTTCAGTGGGATTGTACATTCATGGAAAGTTAATAGATTATTACACTTTACAACCCAAATATGTAATAAATCTTTCTGTATATGTCAGACATAATATTAAAATACATGAAAAACCTACCTGTATTCTACAATGTCCAGCTTGTTGAAGTGTAAGAACTATGATTTTCTCTAAAATCTTTTTCAGTTTTTGTGTTCAATAAATAAATCACGGTATTGATGACCTGTTTCTTACCTAGCATCTATCAATCATACATGTGGCCACACAGTTTACTTAAACATTAATTTTCACTCAGTGCCAGAATGCCTTACTGCTCATCAGCACAGCAAATAGTGCATTGCAAGCAAATGGACGCTTCGGTTTACTTGACTGGAGGAAATGTAACATATATGGAAAGGCACCTAGGGATTTTATGTGCTAACATTCAGGCTGGGAAATAAACCTGGGAAAATGACAAAGTGGAATCAAGATCAATCACTATGGGTTCTGGGATTTCTTTTGAAATCTTAGTGCATTTCACTGTTGGAGGTCGGAAAAAACAAAGAAGTGAAACAAAGGAGAAAATCATTCACTGTCTCTCTTTATATTCCTCCCTTTCCCCCCTACTACTTTTTGGCTGAGTTTCCCATGCCTTAGCTTTACACCCCAGGCCTCTCCTCTTGGGGTCTCTGGTGTTTCTGCCTATCTGACCTCATCTCCTGTCACAGCTGTGACCTCCATCTGCTCATGTCCTCCTCATAAGCCGAACTTCACTTCCTGTGCATCCCTGAGTGGGTCATGCTGTTTCATGCCTCTGTGCTTTTGCTCAGGCTCTTTGTTCTCCCCGGAAAGCCCATCCTGTCCGCCTTCCCCTCAGCGACCTCTAACCAGCAAGTCTTGCCTGACTCTTGGGTCTGAGTCCCCCTTACTTCCTCATGCATAACTTCCTGCTGGTAGTTACCACATTCCCAGAAAAGTTAATTTCACCGCCTTCTTTATTGGGTTTTAAGTTCTTTGGGTTAAAAAGTAATGCTGTATCCTTCTTAAAAATTGTACAGTGCTGCTCCGTGCTTATACCAGTGCTTTATGAAATCTCAATAATGTTAACTACATCAACAAGTAGTGGTAAAGGGTCATTTCCGGTCTAAGTTCTTTCACTGTCTTGAGCACTCCTCTGCATCCCTGTCTTGCAAAAGCTCTTCTCCAGGGCAGGCTGGAGGGGCCGGCACAGTCCTCTCACTCTTCATCAAGCTGGTTCTTGAATCACTCCACAGGGCCCTCCTGGCTCTCTGCAGTGACCGGATTTCCTTTCTATCTTCCTAGCACCACTGACTGCGTGGTGTACTCACTTCAATTTGTACCATTCTTTGGGTAATTTTGCTTCTCCCACAAGACTGACTGTAAGTTCCACAGAAAAAGGGACCAGATCATTATTACTTTTGCATTATATGGCATAAGGTGGATTTCCAAGGTACACTTGATAGCTGACTGGGAAACTGACTGAATGGGCAGTGCTAGAATGCCGGGCAAAGGGAGACGTCTAACAGGCTGGTAAGGGATGCTCATCTCACCTAGTTACTGCCAGAATATCTGTGCAAGAGGATGTGGCCCTCTTCAAGGACTTCCATGGGCACCTGCAGGAGACGTGAGGGTGGAGAAGACAGCAGGATGCTTGTTTTAGGTCCTCTGTTCATGCCGATAGACCCACCTCTGAATCTAAAAGGTTATGGGCAGAAGGCGATGAAGTATTTTCAAGGGGGAAGGTGAGATATCTGAGCTATGATCTGTTACAAAAGTCACAATAGCTGGGGAGGGAGAGGGAATTTTCTGTTCCTGCTCAGTCCACTGTGCTTCTGTTGCAAGGTGAGTGAATGGCATGAGACCAAGTCCAGGACACCCTTGGCCTGGGTCCATTATTCCCACTTTGACAGTCTCAGCGCTAGCAGTCCGGCACTGCACCCAGATGGTGTTTGGAGGGTATCCATTAACCATAAAGAGGAGCTGGAGGGAAGGAAAAACATTATTCTGGGGACTAACAGATCATATTTCATGTATGTAGAATCTAATACAGTGGAATTAGAGGATTTTAAAAGTTTTATGTTGACTCCATATGTTGCTGGGGCTTGGGAAATTCAGGAAATGCCATTGTAGTTAGTTCTGTTCGTTTCCAGCTAGGAATTTGTTTCTGAATTATTTGAAATTTTATTCCAGCTATGGTCTCCAGTCTTAATCTTTAGTGATGCGTTTACTGACCAATTTGCATAGTTTATAGTTGGACTTGTAAACGGGGCTGTTCAGTTTGACCATCTGGAAGTAGCAGAAATTATTAATGCTAATTGCTCCTCTTCCCTGTCCCTTTTTGTGATCATCTCAGATTTCAGCCTTTGGGGATACACAAGACATTATTAATATTTCATGTTACATGAGATGGCCTCTAGGTCTTCACTAAATAAGCTTATACTGGCAAACGGATATTGTAAATCTGGGAGAGCAGGAGTATTTATTGCTGCAACCTTTCTAACCTGAATTGGGTTATATTTTCTGGAATTTTTTCTACATCAAGGAAAATTTTATTTGTAAACCTTTAATTCCTTCACATGAAAACTTCAGAGTGATTGTCACTGATGTCTGTATTCTACAAACAAGCACCCCTTCTTCTGGATATGCCTGAAATGGTCAGAAAGCACCATGCTGCGCACACGTGGAACCTTGTGTCTGGTCCTGCCTTTCCCACTGAGTTCCTCTGTCTCAGGTTTTCCCTTCATATAATGAAGGCGATAAGCCAAACAGAATCAAACAAAGAGAGGAGACAAGTACAGTCCTTGAGGAGGTCAGTACAGGTATTCAATAATTCAACAAACAACAGCAAAAATAGCACAGGAAGCCTAGGGAAGTACGATGCCTAGCAAGTGGAGAAGGAGGCTGGATAGGGTCATCCAGAACTGGAGAATTTCTGCAGAGGTTAAGTGGTCCAGGGGAATCTTGTTTTTTCAGCTACTTTATCATTTCACAACTTGTATGTGCAGAAAAACTCTTGCTCACCCTAATTTTTCACACTCTTTCCCTTTCTGTCCATCACTGACCTGATTTTCTCCTTTGACATTCCTGTAATAGAACACTTTCTGCTTGCTGGATTTCCTGCTATCATGTAGACATCTCACTGCTCACACATTTGGTCTCTGCACAGTTAGGTAGTTGGGATAATGTTTGTTCTATTTTGGTCTTCGTGAGCTCCTGTGATCATCTCTTTCGCCTGAGCGGTCTGACAAGTCGACCACCACCTATTTTCAGAAAATGTCCTTCAGCCATAGGGGGACTCTCACATTTTAGCCCAGCAGACCAGCTCTGGCCTTGGCTTCAGATATTGATATTTGTTAAGATTGATATTCACAGGACTCGAGGGAGGTTCCAGGGCCATGAATGAGAAAAAGAATGTCCCTTCATTCTAGTTGGACTTGCTGCGGGCTGGCAACTTCTTAGATTAGAGGATTCATTCACTCAGTCATCTGCAGACAAGCACATGTTTAATAAGTTACACATCTTAATCATATGCTAAAGAAGGGCTATTTTTCCTGTTCCTAGGCTTAAAACCGAGGGTCTGCTTATTGTCCTGAGAATATTGGCTTACTGCAGGCTCACTGTTAGATGCAGAGACATGAGCAAGATCTCATAGTTGGTTCCAGTTAAATTATTTTAATTTTAAGTTCTGCTTTGATAGGAGAATATTTATTGGTACTTTTCTCCATCTAGTTTTCACTTCCATTATTTCTCTATCTAACATCTAATACTTTTCAACAAATACAAACACACTATAAATTCTGTTTTGCACCAGTCTGATTTTTCATATTGACCTCATTTCAATTCCCATAATTTTCTGTGTATAGTATCATAGTATTCCACTGAGTAGGGTTCCCACACTTATTTTTCAAATTCTTAATTGTCAATTCTTTAAGTACTTCCATATTTTAAAGTCTATATTCAGATATGCAGTTTCCTAAATGGGAATTAACCGAAGGATGAGATACAGTGGTCCTTTGGTACTCTGGCAAGTACCTAAAACAAGTACCCCGCAAATTGTTCAGGCTAGCAGGGTCAGGAGGCAATTCACACCAATAAGTTACAACTTGCAAGAGTAAAGTACTAAACAAATGATGAATGTGGGACAAAATTTCCATGCAAAGTTGATTGAGTATTAAATGATGAGTTTCAAAGCAGTCAAGTACCAAGGTATGACTGTACAGTAGTTTACTTATTTGTATCACTTGTATTTAGTGACCCTATTCCTGATTGTCTTATCTTCACCAAATATGCTGGGCTGTATCATCTCAGCTAGCCCAGCACTGTCACATTCCTCGTCCAGAGCTATCTTCTAGTGAAAAGCACAGCTACTGCTGTACAACAGCGGATTCTTCCCTTTCTCGCCAACCTCCACAGGGGGGAGGCCTTTAATAACTGAACGTTTTCCACAGAGCTTTGAATTCTGACCTATCTCACAGGGCACAGGATGGGAATTCAATTTTCTTAGGATTAGGCAGACAGTTTCCAATTCTTGGTACATGGGATCTAAAGATACATCTTTGTAAATAAATAGGAGACAAACCAATTGCATTAGTTTCCTGGGGCTGCAAAAACAAAGCACCAAAACAGTACTGGCTCACACCAACAGAAATTTATTCTCTCGCAGCTTGGAGGGCCAGTGTCGCAAATTAAGGTGTCAGGAGAACTGGTTCCTACTGGCGGCTCTGGGGAAGAATCTGCTGTATGTTCCTCTCCTGGCGTCTGGTGGTCACCTGCAATGTGGTGTCCCTCGGCTGGGAGAGTCATCCCTCCTGTGTCTTCCTCCACCTTCACATTAAGTTCTTTCCATCTCTGTCCAAATTTTCTTTTTTTCCAGAGTACACTAGTGAAATTGCATTTATCCAGAATGACCTCCTCGTAATGTGGCTACATCTGCAAAGGCAGTATTTCCAAATGAGGTTGCAAGTGGGCATGAGTTTGGGGGAGAAAGGGTCCCACCCAGTACACAAACCAAACAACGAACTTTCATTTGGCTTCTCTTTGAGTGCAGGATGGGAAAAATTTGAGGATTTGACTGCTGCTAAAGTTAAACAGATACTTCTTATATAAGAGAGAAATATATCACATGAAGTCAGAAAAAAGCCCAGAAGGTAATTCTTCTGTTGTTCTTTTCTTTTTCTTTGCATGTAAATATGTGTGAATCAGATGGTAGGGGGCAGGTGCTACAGCTGGCAGTGCCCAATAGGAGCCAGGGGTTTTGCTTCCTGTCCAGGTGCCCTTAGTACATGCACCTTGACATTCCGCTCGCTGCCTCATGATCACAAGATGGTCACTTGATTTCCGAATCAAACTAGAGCAAAAGTGGCTGACTGACTACTTCTTTCGGTAGACTGATCAACACCAGAAGCCTCTGTAGAAGTCCTTTCTAATATCTTCCACTTAGGATCTTGTTAGTCAGAGCCAACTTATGGACCAGAAAGTTTGGAAAAGTTTTTCTAAACTTATTTTTCAAAGCAGGAAAAATTGCTGCATTAGAAAAAATTAGGTTTTGTTAATAAGAATGAAGTAGATGAAGGAAAGGAGAAAAGAAAAAGACAAAAATGTATGTAGGTATATATGAATATACATATATGCAGGAGGGCTAACATGGTTCTACTATTGTGTTATATCACTTAATGCTAAGCAATAATCGATGACGGGTTATTTGATCAATCTTGTATGTCTGTATGTGTTATCCTGAACACACACTTCGAAGAAATCAATATGTAAAGCAGCAACTATTGGTGTTTTGTTGTTGTTGTTGTTGTTGCTGTTGTTGTTGTTTGCCTGTTTTGTTTTTTGTCTTTGGATTTTTGGTTTTTG
>PVLD010020732.1:0-33210 GCA_004027595.1 Dinomys branickii | reverse complement strand
AGGAGCACCTAGCTCTTCAGGGCTCTTGTAATCATATGTCACCTGCTGCTTTTCTTTTTCCTTTCTGGGGGGAGGGGTTGAGTATTGAATCCAGAGTATCTTGTATGCTAAGCACACACTCTACCCAGCCATATCACATTCTTTAAGTAAAAACATGGCAGCCAATTACGGACCAGAAATACCTTCTAAAGCTAATACTTTTACATAGTTATGACTATAGCCTGTATTTATAAATGGCAGTATCATAACCGTATAGGTGTCATAACCCTGAATCTTTGATTTTGGATGTATAAGGGGAGCACTTAGTCTAAAAAGACCAAGTCTGAAGAAATGTTTGTGTACTCTGTGTTTAAGATAGACTGTCCACATGGTAGTTAGAACTATGATATTAAAAGTTAGGTATTTAGATTTTTCAATTGTCGATTTGTTTTGGAAGTTATTTTGTATGTGTACTTTTTCATTTAGGTTGTAAATGCTTGAAGCATTTTGAAATTTTGAAATTAAGATTCTTTGTAATCTTTGGGTTGAGCTGTTACTATTTTTAGATGTGCAAGTGATAAACTTCTGTATATTACAGCTGGAGGAAAAGGAATAGATTCTAAATATTTGTATTCCTTTTTCAAGGCAGCTTGATTTTTAATTTAGGTGTATCAGTATAGATTCTTGGCTCTTTTTCTTTTTTTTTTGAGGAGACTGAGAGGACATTTTTGTTAAATATAAATATTTAAAACTAGAAAAATATTGATCCTGCATATGTACACCATTGTGTTTTTGTTTTTGCTTTTATTTTTATTTTTAGGTTCTCACTGTGTAGTTGAGACTGACTTCAGACTCACTACATAGCCTAGGCTGTCCTTGAACTTATGATAATCCTCTTACCTCAGCCTCCCAAATGTTGGGATTATAGGCATGTGCATCATGCCCAGCAGTATACTTTTTTACATTTTATATTGTTCAACTAATTTTTCCCATTAGTCTTTAAGGAAAATTTTCATTTTCATATGTAGTGTTAGGGAAAACAAATGGTCATGAATAAAAATTGACTTGAGGGATTAATTTTGAGACTCATGCTGGGTTTTTTGGAAGTTATAGTTTTTCATTGTGTAACTTTTAGCTGGTGGTTTATGTATTTGTGGGGTTTTATTTTTATTTATTTTTGTCTTGTTTTGCCTCAGGATGTTGCCTTCCTGGAGAAACTGATTAAAGATGACATAGAACGAGGAAGACTGCCCTTGTTGCTTGTTGCAAATGCTGGTAGGTATCACAACCCAGAATCTTTGATTTTGGATGTGTAAGGGGAGCACTTAGCCTAAAAAGACCAAATCTGAAGAAATGTTTGTGTACTCTGTGTTTAAGATAGACTGTCCATGTGGTAGTTAGAACTATGATATTAAAAGTTAAGTATTCAGATTTTTCAATTGTCAGTTTGTTTTGGGAGTTATTTTGTACGTGTACTTTCCATTTAGGTTGTAAATGCTTCTTTTATGAACTTTCTTTGTCTTTCTAAATTGAACTTGAAAATGTCTTGCTTAAACTTCTCCCACCTCTATGCTGGGGTTTGAACTCAGAGCATAGCACATGCTTAAGCACTACACCATTGAGCTACACCCCCACCCCTAAAATGTTAACTTTTAAATATCCACCTTGTAGGTAGCAGGTCAGCTATCACTTTCGCTCTGTCTGGTTGTATTGAATTCAACATTCTACTTGAAGTCCTAGATGGTGCAACAAGGCAAGAAAAATAATTAGATTATATTTAGATTAGAAAAGAAGCAAGACTGTCTTGATTTTATTGATTTTTTTTTTTTTTCTTTGAGACAGGGTCTCGCTATGTAGTACAGGCTGGCCTTGAACTCACTTGTGTAGCACAGGCTGGCTTCAAATTCATGGTGATCCTGCTGTCTCATCCTTTTGAGTGCTGGGATTACAAGTGTGCACCACCATGCCGCAATTTATTGCTGATTGTATAGGTAGAAACGGAGGAAATTAAAGAAAAAGCTACTGAAACTAATTAGTAAACCTAGCAAGGTTGCTGGATTTTTGCCTACTAGCAGTGCATAGCAGGAAATAAAATTTAAAATGTCATTTATAATAGCATAAAAACATGAAAAATGTTTAAAATACATGTAGAATCTGTACTGTGAAAACTATAGAATGTTGCTAAAAGAAATTCTAGAAGACTCAGAGAGATGGACTGATACACCTTGTGTTTGTTGGTCAGTATTGTTAAGTCTGTTCTCCTCAAACCAGTCTGTAGATTCAACTCAGTCCCTCTTAATCTCAGGAAGCTGCAGTTTCTTTTTTCTTTTTTTTTCTTTTGTACCAAGAATTGAATTTAGGGCCTTGCACTTGCCAGACAGGTGCTATGCCACTGAGCTATATCCCCAGCCCAACAGTTTCTTATAGACACTGATTCTAAACCAGTCATGGAAATGCAGAGGAACTAAGAATAACCAAAATAATGTTGAAAAAGAACAGATTTGGGCTGGGGGTATAGCTCAGTGGCATAAGTGTCTGCCTGGCAAGTGCAAGGTCCTGAGTTCTATTCCTGGTACCAAAAAAAAGAGAAAGAGAACAGATTTGAAAGAGCCTATCTGACTTCAAGACTTCTATAAAGCTACAGTTAGGGGCTGAGAGTATTTTGAGTGACAGAGCACATGCCCAACATGTGTGACTGCATGGGTTCAGGTTCCAGCACATGCCCACACAAATGCACACACAACTACAAAGACTCAAAACTGTGTGAGATTAAATAAAGAGAATACAGAAAGTTCATGAATACTTATATAATGTGTATGTCACTTTTTGGGGGTGGTGGGACTAAGGGCCTTTACAGTAAACTACATTCCTAGTTCTGTTTTTATTATTTAATTTAAGACAGGGTCTCACTAGATTTCCTAGGCTAGGCTTAAACTTGTAGATCTCCTGTTACAGCCTCCTAGAATGCTGGAATTACAGGGATGTACCCCGATGCTCAGCTGATCATTTTATTTTAACAAGAATATCAACATAATTGAGAGTAAGACTAACTATTAGTTAGTTAGTCTGTTAGTCTTTTCCACCAGTAGTCTTGGAACAAGTGGAATAGCCATATAGAAAAAAACCTGAATCTTCACCTGTATCTATCTATATATGTGTATGTATGTATGTATATATGTGTGTCTATATATATATGTATATATGTGTCTATATATGTGTGTGTGTGTGTGTGTGTGTGTGTGTGTGTGTATAAATAAATAAAACTATGGATGGCTAATAGACCTAAACATAAGAACTATGGTAACAAAACTTTGAGAAGAAAATAAAGGAAAAGATCTTTATGATCTTGGTGTTAGGCAAAAATTTCTCAAGATACAAAACCATTTTTTGTTAAATTAGACTTCCATCAGAGATTAAAAGTGTGACTGGGGATATAACTCAGTGGTAGAGCATGTGCTTAGTATGTGCAAGTCTCTGGAGTTAATTCCCAGCACCAGAAAAAGAAACCTTTTGCTATTTGAAAGAGATCTTGTTAAGAAAACAAAAAGCAAGCTACAGGCTGGAAGAAATATTTGCAAAACATTTTTCTGAAAGTGTTTTGAAATATGTAAAGAATTCATACAAATCAGTAAGACAGCTAATACAGTTATTAAAAGAAGATTTGAACAGAAACTTCACAAGAAAATATAAGTGTATATAAATAAACACTTGAAAAGATGCTTAGGAACTGGGGATGTAGCTCAGTGGTACGGCACCTGCCTGGCAAGTGCGAGGCTTGGGTTTGATTCCTGGTACCAAAAAAAAGAAAAAAGATGCTTAATATCACTAGTCGTTAGAAAAATGCAGTTTAAAACCAGTGAGACCCGGGGATGACGCTCAGTGACAGTGCTTACCTGATAGGCAGAAGGCTCTGGCTTTGATCCCCTGCACCACACACACACCCCGAAAACAAAAAACACACAGTTGCATATTTGTTAGAATGCAGAAAATAATTGCAGTGCCAAATGCTAGTGAGTATGCAGAGCAGCTGAAACTTTAATAAATTCCTGGTGGGGATGCAAAATCTGCCAGTTTCTCAAAAGGCTAAATATAAAATTACTATATAATACATCTGTTCCACTTCCAGTTATTTATCAAAGAGAAATGAAAACATCTCCACGGAAAGACTTGTGTGAAATGTTAATGAATAGGACCGTACAGATGTCCTTCATCTGTGAATGGATAAACCAGTTGGGGTGTGTCCATGTAATGCAATGCCGAGCAATAGACGGAAGGAACTGTGCATACCTGCCATCCTAGCACTCTGGGAGACTGATGCAGGAGGATCACAAATTCAACCCTAGTTTGGGCAACTTAGTGAAGCCCTGTCTCAGAAAAAAAAATAAAAAATGAACAATTGCAGACCAACACAACAACATAGAGGAATTTCAGAAGCATGCTAAGTATAAAAAGCCAGACACAGTATGTTACATAATGTACAATTCCATTGGTAAGAAATTCTAGCTGAGCATGGTGGTATATACCTGCAATCCTAGCACTCAGGAGACTTAGGCAAAATTGCTGTGAGTTCAAAGCCAACCTGCACTATGTAGCAAGACCCCTTTTCAACAAAAGAAAAAAATTCTATAAAAGATAAAACTGTACTAACAGAAAGAGATCAGGATTGTCTGGGGCCAGTGAGGAATTAGGAAGTGAAGTGACTACAGTGGGAATAGAGGAGTTTTTGAGATTATGAGAATAGTCTGTATCGTGATTAATTGGTATTATATCTTGATTATATCATATCTTGATTAGATTATAGCAATAGTCTATTTTGATTATATTTTGAGATTATGGGAATAGTCTATGTAGATTATACACTATATATGTCTGTCAGAACTCATTGAACTATACAGTTAAATGAGGGGGATTATTGCCTATGAATTACACTTTAATAAAGCTGTTTATTTAAAATAAATATTTAAGTGTCTACCTTATTGCCAGCAAGAAAACAACCATTTGGTGCCTCACTTATCTACTGTATGTTTAAAGGGAAACAGATTCACCCATATTCGGTCACTTGATAAACTGAAGAGGCTACAGCTGGCATGTGACTGAGTGACTGGCCAATGGCCATACTGCCGTGGCCAGAGTACACATCTTGGGTTAGTCAGCACACACTGCAAAAAAATACAAAAAAGGAATCTGAGTGTGGTCTAGTAACTAAACACAGCTCTACGCCTTGATTTGGAGGGTAGGATCATGTGGCACTGCCCCTATGTTGGCATTTGATCTTGTTTCAACTAACCTAAATGTAATAGAGCATTTTTTAAAATTTGAGAGAGATTTCTGTGTGAAAGGGAAAGTTTTCAGCCCTTTTCCTGGCACAGACTATAGAACCATTTTCTTTGGCTAAGGGTTGTGGAGGCCTTTGGGGAGGGGGTGAACTCTTACTAGTTGGGACTTTGCTAACTGGAACATTAGGGTAGTTGGGAAAGTGCATGACTCCATTTTATTTCAGCTCTGTCTCAAAAAGGGTTTGCCCCGCAAAATCTGTAATGCAATCAAATTATCAAAGGAGTGGCCGAAAGTGTTTAGTATATTTAAACAGGCTTTGGAATAGGGGGGAAAAGGTAGATTCATCTGTGTATTTTTTTAATAAAGGACATACTCAAATCAAAATAATCCATAAGGGGCTGGGGATATGGCTCAGTGGAATAAGCGCCTGCCTAGCAAGCGCAGGGTCCTGAGTTTGATCCCCAGTACTGCGAAAAAAAAAAAAAAATCCATATAATGACAAAAAAGGAAAGAGAAAAGGAATGGGAAAGGTTAGTGTTGGCCAGTGATGGTGAGCCTTCTAAGGCTTTCAATGATAACAAACAGCCCACTGCAGCACCTGTGCCATAGGGTCACCACCTATGCACGTGCTACGAGGCAAATGCTACCAACAAAAAAATACTATAGCAATATTAGTATGTAAAATAAACTTTGTGGGATGAAAGACAATCTTCTAAAAGAGTAGGAATGCTTAAGGGATATACCTTTGAAATACTTAAAGGTAAGGAAAAAACAGAATGTACATATAATTCAACAGATCCACACTTGGTGGGAAACTTGACTATATTAATCTGGAATTAACAGAAAGAGTATATGGAAAATCATATAAGAGATTTTAGTAGTACAATTAGATATACATAATGGACAATGCATACCTTCAAAGCTTACATAAATAGCACGTAAAAGAAATTAATTTTGGTCTATGGACTTTCAGAACGGTATAAGTTATTTCCCTCCTGGAGAGATTCTGTATGTGAAAGCTCTTACGCTTTTTTTTTTTTGTGGTATTGGGGATTGAACTTAGGACCTTGCTAGCTAGGCAGGCACTTATTCCACTGATCTGTCTCCCCAGTCCAAGCTCTTATGCTTTTCATACAACATTTATTCCTTTTAATATTCTTGCCTATTTGCTTTATGGTAGGAACTGCAGCAGTCGGGCACACAGACAAGATTGGACGTTTGAAAGAGCTCTGTGAACAGTATGGCATATGGCTGCATGTGGAGGGGTAGGTAGATGATGAGATTGGTTGGCTCTGTGTAGTCCTCGTGAAGAGGATACATCAGAGCCGATGGTGCACACCTGCAATGCCAGCACCGGGGAGGCTGAGGCAGGAGGATCACTTCAAGTTTGAGAGTAGCCTTGGCTACATCGTGAACTCAAGGCCGCCCTGAACTACACAATGAGACTTTGTCTCAAAAAATAAATAAATAAAAGAATGATGACTGGAAAATAGTAGCTGTGAAGGACATGGAGTAGTGTACATCATACCAAATAAATGAGTTATCCCTTGAAGTACATTTTTATTAAAAATGGTTTTTGAAGTGTTTCCCAGAATTTATGTAATCTACATCTGTTGCTATAAGAAAAGATAACCGCACAACTAAGAGACACTTACATCTCACTTTATAGTAGCACAGTCATGGTTTTTGTTTTCTTTGGAAACCATGTACCTAGTTATTAACATTAAGTAATTACTGTAGTTCTTATATTGATGTTTTTTTCTCCTAGAGTGAATCTGGCAACATTGGCTCTAGGTTATGTCTCCTCATCAGTTCTGGTATGTTATTGATTTAATAACTAAATATTGATGTTCCAAGAAGGAACTTAAAATCTCGTAGCTCATGATGGTTTTTCAGTGTGGAGGAGGGAGTTGGGTTTGTATTCTGATAATCTAATGAGAGCTGTTCTTTTTTGGTAGGCTGCAACTAAGTGTGACAGCATGACACTGACTCCTGGCCCGTGGCTGGGCTTGCCTGCTGTCCCTGCAGTGACACTGTACAAACACGACGACCCTGCCTTGGTGAGCACACTCTTCCTGGGGAGGAGGGGGAAGTGGTAAAGAGCCATTGCTGGCCGTGGGAGAAAATACAGAAAAATGAAGAAAAAGGTGAATTTTTTTCCCTTAATTCCACTTCTTTTTTATGTACTTATATATTTTAAATTTATCATATGTAAATCAATTCCATATGTATTTCTCTGTTTACTCCATACTTCCCTATGTATATAAAGGATTTCTGTGGCATTTTATACCTGAATAATTTTTTGTCACTTAAATATCACTATTAATTTAATCATGGCCATTTGTGAACGTCTGGGATGTTTTCAAATGTTTGTTACTGAAATAACAACATAATGAACATATTTCTCAGTTTGAAATTTTTCCTTAGGTAAGTACCCAGAAGTAGAATTATAGACTTAGGAGTATTTTAAGGCTTCTGATGTAGTAGATATGTTAGTGACAGTCACATGCAAAATGAACGTTAAGTGATTTGTTGCCAAAATCATTGTTGACTTGCTGTGTTCATAATGACCAAGTATTTCGGAATACTCAGATCAACCTTGCAAGGAGCTGATTCTTGAGCTTAGTTTTACTTTTGGGCCCTACCTGTATTCTCATCCTGGTTTTGCCACCCCAGGTCTCTGAGCTAAGATACCTAGAATATTTACCTCCTGGAGTTGTTGGATGATCAAATGGATAATGCAAGCCCAGTGTCAAACCCAAACTGTAGGTAGAGGATAGCTAGTCAGTCTGCAGAATCCCAGTGGCTTTAACTAATGCATTAATATCGGGTTTTGTTTTTAGACATTAGTTGCTGGTCTTACATCAAATAAGCCAGCAGACAAACTCCGTGCCCTGCCTCTCTGGTTATCTTTACAATACTTGGGACTCGATGGGATTGTGGAGAAGATAAAGCATGCCTGTCAACTTGTAAGTAGATACCTAAAGTTTAAGTGAGTCACAAAGACTCAACAAAAGCACAGATAGAAAATCTTTCATTTCCATCCAGCGCATTGTCATCTGAGTTTACTATATCATAAGCAAGCAGACTGACCATCCTGTGAGTGTTTCTTGTTGAAAGTAAGTTCTGGGAGAGACTGCTGGGATTGACCCAGCAATGGGCCCAGATGAAATCATACTGAAAGGAATACTGTTATCAGCCTGAGATGAAAACTGGGCTTCCAAGATGACTTCTAGGGAAGGCAGAAGAGGGGAGGAGAGAGGATAAGTACTCCCATAGCCTGACTGACCCCCTACAATAAGGGAATGTGGAGGTTAGAGGTAGGACACAGTGACATAGATATTCCT
The DNA here is from genome assembly GCA_004027595.1 of Dinomys branickii. Taxonomy (NCBI): domain Eukaryota; kingdom Metazoa; phylum Chordata; class Mammalia; order Rodentia; family Dinomyidae; genus Dinomys; species Dinomys branickii. The sequence continues at coordinate 24,607 of PVLD010020732.1, read as the reverse complement.
AGTGCACTGGATTGGATTCCCAAATGGTAGGATTATCTTTGCATTCAAGGTGTTCTGATAGTGGAAGATATATAATTATGCTATGGTTAGTTTCCTAATCCATTTGGATGCTATAACAAAATACCTTGCACTGAGTAATTTCTAAACAACAGAAATTTATTGCTTACAGTTCTGGAGGCTGATCTAAGATCAGAACGCCAATCTGGTAAGGGCGTATTCCTCATAGGTGGTGGTGGCAAAGGGGAGAGCAGACTCACTAATCCTGTTCATGAAGGTGCTACCCCTCATGCCCTAATCACCTCCAAAGACCCCACTTGTACACTGTTACATTGGGGATTCGATTTCAGGAATTGGGGGCAGACACATTTAGACCATAGATTTATAAAGCAAAAGTAATGTTTATGTAGTGAGAGCTGAACCCTGCTAAATTCCGAAGCATGACGTCCCCTCCTGACACGCCATTTTCTCACCTGTATTAGGAATAATAATGCAGTCAGGGTTGTTATATGAGGACTCACTGAGTTAATGGATATAAAGTTCCAAGAGTAGTCCTGCATGTAGGAAGTTACTCATACAGGTTTAAACCTTCGTTTTAAATATGTCTTGAACTGGGGCTGTGGCGACTGGGAGAGCACAGGTGTAGCATATGTAAGTCCCTGGGTTTGCTCCTCAGCCCACAAATCCATTTTCTTGGGGGATTGGCATGTCCTCAAGTATCATATTTTAGAAAAATTAACATTTTCATATTTCACTAGCATAGTTCTTGGTTTCATATATTAGGTTAGTTCCTTTTTATGTTAATAAATAATTTTAAGACTTCTATTTATAAAAGTACTACATTTTTAAAAAGTGTTCTTGTATGCCATTAGGTCATATCTTGATTAGGTTGTTAGGAAAGAAAAGCCTTTATTGCCATAGTAACTTAGCTAATTTAGAGAAAGTGGACATCAAGGGAGAGTTCTTCAATTCACCAGGGCCTGTGAAGTGCAGGAAAATAAATGATGACATTCATTACCAAGCCCATGAGGTCACCACAGCTCTGGCATCTTCCTGTAACCAAAACTTGTAGCTTATTTAAAATACTCAGGAGGACTTGCCTGCTACTGTACTCCTCTGGCTCCCCAAGCTAAGTACATATGTTAAGCTACGTGGAACTTAAGCAGGTTTGGTTTTCTGTGTTACGTGTTACATGCCATGCACTCCCTGAGAGCAGAAGGTGTCATCTTGTCCATTTCCTTCTGGTCCTCGTTGTTACCACCACCTTCTTTGTGGGTCGCAGTTATTTAACTTTAATTTAGTACCAAGTACCGTGAAGCACTTTTATTGCTTTTTTTTAAAGTGATCCTCTATGTGGGATCCATATATGACAACATGTTAAAAAAGAGATTTCATGAGCTTTGCAGCACACAGTGTTCACCGACTGTCTGTTGAATTAATGAACCCCTACACGGGGGTTTGACACTTATTTCCTCATACTGAGGGAAAGGAAGAGGGAATTGGGGCAGACAGTGGAGGTGAAGATAGCTAGCGCTTATGTAATACACACTGTGTTCTAGACACTGTCTGAGCACCTGATGTGTTGTTAACTCATTTAATTTTCCTAGTAACCCAGTAAGATGGGTATTACATCATGTCCTTTTTATAGTTAAGGGGACTGGTCTTGCAGATGTTAATTGGCAGAGCGATGCTTTCAGTCTTCTCTTAGCCAGCTGTTTTCTCATGTATCACTAGTCTCATCCCCTAATGTTCAGTACTATGCATTGCTCATATTTCTACTCCGTGGTTTTAAAATAAATGGCTTATATCACTAATAGGATAGATTTACAAGTCTCATTAGAAACAGCTTTTTTGTTTTTATTCTTTTTGAGACAGGGTCTCTTTATGTGGCCCAGGCTGGCTTCACACTTGAAATGATCCTCCTGCCTCAGCCTTCCAAGTGCTGGGGCTACAGGCATGTACCACCATGCCTGACCAGAAACAGTTTCTTGAATCACTATGTGTAACTTTTAACTAAAAGAATGAAGAATAATTGGAGATCTTGAATTGCATGAATTGGCACCCAAGCTTAGAAATCACCAGCTTGCAGATGCCTAAGATCTTTGTTTGCATACCTTGGGTGCCTCATGAAAACTGTGAATACGTGCACAATCTAATGACAATCTAGTGACAAGCTGTGTTTGTCATTTGCAGAGTCAGCGGTTGCAGGAAAATTTGAAGAAAGTGAACCACATCAAAATTTTGGTATGGCATATGATTTCCTATTTTGAAATACTTTTTTCTTTAAACTTCAACAAAATGCTTCTCTCCAAATATGATTCATTTCAGTTGAATTGTGACAGCTCCAGTTTTTTTTTTAAATGAAGCCTTTGCAAGGGCATCATGCATTTGTTTATGACTTAGACAGTCCAAGGCCAAGAAATCATCCCTTATAGTGTTTAAATTCCTATAGTGCCTTTCATATGCTCCATTTATCCTGTAAAATTTAGAACTGCACAGAGACCTTACAAACTCAATTGACTTCCATCTGCCCAAGGACTCAGAATACCCATTTCCTAAAAGGAAGAGTTGTTCTGTCTTGGAGCGCTTTGGGCTACTTTTTGTGAAACCTCCTGACACCAGAGTTTGTATTTGCACAAGATGAAATGAAGAGTAAAGCAGGCAGGCCTGCTCTTTTCTCCTTTGATACCTTCCTAAAATGAATCTCTCAGATTGCACCTTTGGGATAATAACTGGAACAGGTGAGGATTTAGCAGCACTAACAATCAAGAATGAGTACTGGTGCAGGTGGGAATGTTTCATTTTATTGTGTTTTAGAATTAAAGGTTTTGGTCAGATTTGATTTAAATAGACTGAGTGACAATTCTGCTGAGTACAGTTAACTTTAAAACTAGGCTGGGTGTGGTGGTGCACACCTATAATCCCAGCACTCAGGAGGCTGAGGCAGGACGATCACATCTCAAAGCCAGCCTGAATTATGTAGCAAGATCCTGTCTCAAAAAAAAGAAAACCAGAAAAACCCACAAAAAAACAGCCTAGTGTTTATGTGGGGTTCCAGTAAGTACAGTTTCTTTCTGTTTTAGAACATGGTTAAGCTTGAGGATAGAGTGGGGGCTACTGTGCATGGCCTGCATAGTAGCAGCTTGGAGTTCTCCCTAGGAAACCATGGGAAAATGGAGCAGCCATTAGGAGTGGAGGAGAGGATTCCAACCAGGCGACTGTGAGTCATCTCACCCTCTTGAGCCCAAGTCAATCAAGCAGCCAATGAAATGTGTTGGTTGGGCTCTTCTGATGGCACAGAGACCCAGAATGAGCATGCAGTTGTGATCCCTGCCTTGTAGAGCTCGTCTGGCCTCCTCATGTCCTTCTTCCTCCAAGTAGGGTGTGTGGTCGAGCTACTCCATCACTAGTTTGAACCATCTTGTAAGTCTACACACAGCCCAGGCACAAATCCTGCTCTGTCCTTTCTTCCAATGGCTACTTTCTTCAGTAGCGGACATAATAGTTTGCAGACTCCCCAAAGCATTGTGGTCAGTCATTCATGATCATCGTTATAGCTGCTGCTTTGTAAAATGTTTGCCAAATACCACACACAGTACATGTGCCTCACTTGTGCTGCTTCCATCAGCCGTCACAGCAGGGTCTGTGTACATGCTCTTCCCTTCCTGGAAACACTCACTGCCCCTCTGCTTCTTCTCATGGCAGTTCCTTAGCTTGCAAATCTTACTTCAAATACAGACAGGCTTTTCCTGACCACACAAAATACCTTCCCACTGACACCCATCATTCTTTGCCCTGAGAGATTTTCTTCCTTATTGCTCTCTGAAATCATGTGTGTGTTCATTGTCTCTTTTTTTCTGTAGAAGCTTTACAGAGGCTATGTAAATTCACCACTGTCCTTCACATGGGCGTTAAAACCCAAGGTCCTGGCCAGGAAAACCAAGGTGCAGGCCATCCATGCTCTGCTCCTCCTGCTGCTCTTTTCTGTTTCCTCTTTGCATATTTACCTTTGTTGTGAGCCCAGTGGGGTTTTTTTGGCAGGGTTGTGGGGTGGTTGAGACAGGGTCTCTCACTATGTAGTTTTGGTTGGCCTTGAACTCACTGTGTAGCCCAGGGTCACTTCTACCTCATGAGGATCCTCTTGCCTCAGCTTACAAGTACTGGAACTATAGGGGTGCATCAGTAGTTTAAAAAGTTTTGGTTATGGGTTACATTTAATCCAATATTTGATATTTAGAATTGATACCTTTAGTATTAGCTGTCTGCCATGTTGCTAGAACCAAATTTTATGTGTTTAACCTTATACAATCTTTCTTATGCACATTGGCATTTGAGATGAGAGTTCAAGGCAAGAAAGCTGGGCATTGTGGCACACTGTAATGCAAGTACTGTGGGAAGGCGAGGCAGGAGGATCACATGTTCCAACCCAGCCTGAGAGACTTAGTGACCTGGCAAGACCCTATTTAAAGATAAAAGGACCGAGATGCAGCTCACCAAGAAGGCCCTGGGTTTAATCCCCAGTACAGCAGAAGAGAGGGAGGGAGAAAGGGAGGAAGGAAGTCATTCTGTTTTACCTTAACTAAAGATGGGGAAATGGTTGGATTGTTTTATCACTGTTTTGTTTCTACTTCCTTATTGGCCTTATTCTAGTTTATTTAAATATTAGGCCCCTGGTTATATCTTTATCCTCCAACATGGTCTTGCTGTATAGTTCAGGCTGACCTTGAACTCTCAGTGATCTTCCTGCCTCAGCTTCCTGAGTGCTGGGATTATAGGTGTGCACTACTAGGCTTAGTAAATATTAATGCTTTTAAGAAATAAAAGCAAGCTAAGCATGGTGTTGCATGCCTGTAGTCCCAGCACTTGGGAGGCCACGACAGGAGGGTCTCCTTGAGTTTAAGGCCAGTCTGGGCTACCTAGTGAGTTCAGGACCAGCCTAAGCTACATAGTGAGATCCTATCTCAATTAAATATGAAAGTTACAGGAGATGACAGATATGAAATCATTTTAACACAGAAACTAGCTGAGTAAGTAAGTGGCAGATTTAAATATAAGTCTTTCTTGATCAGAATTACATCCATATGGTCCTTAAAAAATTGGTGGTAAAGTTTGTGGCCCATTTACTTCCTGTGTCTTTTAAGTTGGCATTTCCTGTTGTGGTCTAACTTGTGAGTCGTCACACTCAACCTAGGAACATAGGTTTTAGGACTAGAGATGAATAATACTGCAATTATTGCAAACTTGGAGAGCTGGTTCCCCCAGAGCCTCACCCCCGGAGAAATGCCACATTGCCTACCAGGGAGACATTGCTGCTCACCGTGTGCCCTGACGTAGTGCTAAAGCTGATGGCTGAGTGAATGTCCAGTGAAGGGCAGGAACTAGTGCTCTGTTTCTGTAGTGCAGTGAGCAGTTTCATCTGTTAGGCACTTCACTGCTAAAGGGTGTTGCTGCCCATCTCATATAAGTATATGTGTTTAGAAAATACATAGATACACTGTGGCTGTGTACATTGCCAACAGCACTATATCCTGTTCTGAGAACTTTACAAGGTGAGGAGGACAAAGTACTTGTTCTGTTTCTTTTCTGAGTATAAAAATTCTAGTAAATCTTGAATGATTTCTAGGATTCTTTGAAAGCACTGGCACCTTCAACATTGATTCTAGTTCTACTTTTTCTTACCTTTTCTAATCGTTAATGTTGTTTATAAATATTAAAATTTTCCCTTGCTTTAATTTCAGTGTCTCGGGGCTGGGGAAATAGCTCAGTGGAATAAGCGCCTGCCTAGCAAGCGCAGGATCCTGAGTTCTATCCCCAGTACCACCAAAAAAATAAATAAATAAATAATTTCATTGTCACATACTAATCTCACAACCACATTGCATTCTCAGGGTGGGTCAAATTACTTTTAAAAATTTTACCAAATACTTGGTTTTTGTTACTTTAGCAACTGAAATTAACATTTGAGCTTTTCGTGTGTTTATGTACAAAATAGACCACCTCCACTGTTTTCCCAGCTGATTGCTTGACTTCATGGGTGTTTGGCATTTACTATCACTTGGTAAGACCAAACTTCCGTTTATGCAGGTGGAGGAAGAGCTCAATTCTCCAGTAGTGGTGTTCCGATTTTGCCAGGAATTACCAAACTCAGGTAGGTAATTTTAGAAAGGTTTGTTTTTGTGTCTGTGTTTAAGGGCTGTGAATTTGGTATCATTTCAAGTTAGATAGTCCAAAATAGTAGTTTATGGTGATTATACCAGTGGTTCCCAAATGTCAGTCTCTGGGCCAGGGCAGAATGGCTGAGAGTCACTTAGAAAGTGATTCTTGTACTGCACATCCCAGACACTTTGACCTAGTAGGTTAAACCCCCTAGGAATCTCTGTTTTTAAAGAGTGCCCTGGCAAAATGTGTTGGTGCATGCCTATAATCCCAGGACTCTGGGAGGCTGAGGCAGGAGGATCTCAACTTCGAGCACAGCCTGGGCAACTTAGTGAGATGTTATCTCAATATCAAAAATAAAGGGATGGGGATGCAGCTCAGTGCAAAGGCCCTGGGTTCAATCCCCAGTACCTCAACAAAACTGCTCAAAGTTCTACCAAGACACCATTATTTTTCAGCTAGATGGCTGCCTCCCCTACTCAACTGATCTGACTTCCCTGGATTCTGCACAGCCCATTTCACTTTATGTGCCACATAGCAGTGAGTGAACATTAGAAGTAGAAGCCAAATCATCCACTTCCTGCCCAAGGCATGGTAGTCTCCTATTGTTTCAGCTGAATGAAGCCAGGTTCTTTTCTGTGCCCCCCCCCCCAGGCTAGTGTGTTCTGCCTCTGCCTTCCTCTGCCACCCTTTCCCTCCTGAGCAGTGTGCTTCAATCCTATGACAGTGCTCCTTCCTAGTTCACCACTTTGGCACTGTGCTGTTCCTTTTGTCTCACATGCATTTTCTCTTGCTCTTAGATCTCCATTAAGCTCCCACTTCCTCAGAGAGCTCCTGCTGTCTGTCTTGTCTAAGGGACTCCATCCTATTATGTCATGGCCTGTGGTCTTCTTTCATGGCACTAGCAATGACCAACATGTGATGATTTTCTTTCTTCAGTTAGATTGTAAGCTCCAGGGTGACAGAAATGTTGCCTGCTGTGTATATCCAAGATGTCTGTGGTACCAAGTGTAAGCAGGCACCCAGACTATTTGGGAAGCCCAGTTTGGATGCTTGGGCACTGTGGTTGCCTTTGCACAATGCTTGGTAGACTAGGTGTTGACTAGTCCAAAGGCCTTAGAAGCAACGTTTTCAAAATGTAAAGTTAAGAGAACTCTGTTTCTAAGCTGGGCATAGTGGCCCACACCTCTAGTTCCAGCACTTGGGAGGCTGACACAGGAGGATCATTGCAAGTGCAAGACCAGCATGAACTACAAAGTGAATTCAAGACCAGCCTAAATTGCATAGTGAGACGCTGTCTTTAAAAAAAAAAAAGGAAAAAATAATTCTGTTTCTGGAAATGTGTTCAGGTGTTATTTTGTGAGAAAAAAAGTGAGTTAAGCCTCTGTTAGAATTGTTTGATTTTTAGAAATATATGAGGCTGTTCCCATGCGGTGAATAATGAACCTAAGTGAAATGGAGTTGGATTGCGATGTTTAAATTGGTCATGTTTTTGGGAGTGAATCCTTTCTCTTTTGGCCTCAGATCCAATTTTAAAAGCAGTCCCAGTGCCCAACATGATGCCCTCCACAGTCAGCCGGGAGAGACATTCCTGTGATGCTCTGAATCGCTGGGTAAGGTGGCAGCTGTCTGCCTTTTTCTTTACATCGCAGTGTCATGGCTGGGATAACAGAAGGTGCTCACCTTGTTCTGGGATACTTTTCTCAGTCAGATCACTTCATGGCCACCCGTGGCAATCATTCTTGACATCATTCCCCTTGTTCCCACCTGTGGCTTTTTCCTAAGTGCTGTGTATGTCTGTGAAATAGCCTGCAGTGTGGCATGCAGTGCAGCAGCTGTGGTATTCTGGTGAACATCCAGCTGCTTCAGTGGGCACTGAGGCCAAAGCACCTTTGGCAGTTGGGCAGTGTGGGCCAGAGGTGTGCTTTCCGCACTTTGTGGACACTGATACAGGATCTCTAGGAATTTAGTCTTGGGTGTTCTGAACAGCATAAGGATGCTTACCACAGCAGTATCAGTCCCTGGAGGATATGGTGAATAAGTTATAGCACATCCATACAGTGCAGTTCAAAACAGACTTTATAAACCATGTTACTGAATGTGTTAGGCAGCCAAGAAATGTTTAGCACAAATTAAATGAAAAAACAAAAATTTTTAAAGTGTGTAGAATATCATGTTTTATGACAGATACTCCATTCACCACAGAGAAAACACAGGAGTATACCAAATGTCAGCAGTGTTTGAATGGTGTGTTATGGGTACTTTCTATTTTTCATTCACCTGCATTTTAGAGATTTTTGTAGAATGGATTGTATGAATAAAAAGGAAAATAAGCTAGGCATGGTGGTGCAAGCCTATAGTCTCAGCACTCTGAGAGGGTGAGGCAGGGGAGCAGCAGTTTGAGCCCAGTTAGGGCCACTTAGCAGCTTAGTGAGAGCCTGCCTCACAGTGCAAGGGCTGGGGCCAGGTGCGGTGGCACACACCTGTAACCCCAGCACTGAGGCTGGCTGAGACAGAAAGATTGCAGTTTCTAGTGCCTCCAATGCAGTTTAGCAAGACTCTGCCTCAAAACATAAAAGGGTCTGGAGATGTCATTTAGTGGTAGAGCATCCCTGGGTTCAATCTCCAGTACCACCAAAAAAAAAGGTAAAATGTACTATTTTAAAAAAGAAGTGGTGCCACGTGAAGGGTGCATGCCTGTAATCCCATCACTTAGGCTGAGGCAGAAGGATCGGCGAGAGTTAGAGGGTAGCATGGGCTACCCTTTATAATGAGTTTAATGCCAAACTGGACTGTACAGTGGGACCCTGTCTCAAAAAAAAAAAAAAAAAAAAGAAAGAAAAGGGGCCATAGGTATTTAAAGACCAGGGTCAGGGATACAGCTCAGCAGCCCAGCATCTACCTGGCAAGTATGAGGTCCTGAGTTCAATTCCTGGTGCCAAAAAAAAAAAAAACAAAGACCAACTGAAGATGAGAGGGAATGAGCTCCAGGAGTCCCCTCCCAGTCTGTGGTGAGTACTGAGGGGAGGTGGGAAGAACTTGCATCCTGTGGTGCAGGAACGTGCGTGAACTGACCTTTTCTCTGCAGCTGGGAGAACAGTTGAAACAGCTGGTGCCTGCGAGTGGCCTCACTGTCATGGATCTGGAGGTTGAGGGCATGTGTGTGCGCTTCAGCCCTTTGATGACAGCAGCAGGTAACTAGTGTTTCCCTTCTGTTCTGGTAAACAGTTCCATGTCTGTTAAAAGTCCAGGCTATTGGGTTGATTATCTGTCATCTGTGCATCTATCCCTCTATCTGTCCGTCTGTCCACCCATCCATCCATCCATCCATCTTTTATTTTTGCCATACTGGGGATGGAACCAAGGGCCTCGGCACCGGGATGCGTCCCCAGCCCTTTTTTTATTTTCTGAGGGAGAGGCTGGCTGAGCTGCCAAGCTGCCCAGGGTGGGCTTGCACTTGCGCTCCGCCTGCCTCGGCCTGAGTGCTGGGGCCTCAGCCACGTGCCGTCGTACCCCACGTACTTTTCCTTCAGGGTACGCCAGGGGTTTGTTCTGTTTGTCTTTTAATTCATATCTGCAGTATATAATGATTACATTCATTGTAGGGAATTGAGACATGTACTTAACACATCTAAGTTCTTTTTTTTTTTTAATGCCCTTATGATATTCTGTTTTGCTGTGGTTTCCAGCCTCAGTTTTGGAGGTAATATTTCTTGTTTTCTTGTTTTAAGGTTGCAAAGTTTTACATTTATCAAAGATAGGAAAAGAGCAAGCATGGGCTAACTGAAGTAGGAAAAAAAAAGTAAATTCTGCAGGTGAGAGCAGGCCACTGTGAAAGACAGCACAATGGCCACAGGGCTAATGGCCACTGTGCCCTATACCTCCCACTCCCCAGGCTGATACCAGGTCTATGCTGTCTCATCAAAACCTGCTTGATTTTACACCAGAAGAATGAAGATAGCATTTTCTGATTGGTCCCAGATGTAGCCGTTGGGAACTGTTCTGCACGCATGTCCTGGGTCATGCCCACTTGCCCAGCTGGCTGGCCACACCTAACCTCCTGCATCTCCCCCCGAAAGACACAAAGCTCCATAACTTTTTGTGGGTATCGAGGATGTGGAGGGCTCTTGTCTTCACGTAGCTACTTCCCGCTGAAAGGGATTGCAGTGCTACCTCCTGGGGGTTATGTGTTGAGCTCCTGTTCAGTGGGAGAAAGATGGGTGAAATCTGTCAGGAGCATCAGGGGCTGTAGTCTGGACCACCACCTGAAGCACTGAATGGATAAACTATACTGTTAGCTTGGGAATACAGAGACCAAACATCAGAAGGAGCAGGTCAAAGTATTTCCTGGTCTGTCTTAAAAGGTGGGCTGTGACAGATGTGGCAATTTAGAGATTTCTATGCTTCCTGTGGAGGAGAAAGCATGGCGAAGAGGAATATTAGAAGAACCACCAAAAGCCTAAGGGCTATAGCCCTAGGAAGATTACCCACATTATGGGTCTAATTGAAAACAGGATCCCAATAGAAGTGTGCACTTAAGATGTGGTGGATTAGGGATCAGCTGTTTCTTTTCTTTGGGTCTAAATTTAGATTAGCATTCCATTGTAGCTTCTCAAAAATAGCAACCTGCTAAAGTCACTTGAATCCCTGTGTTTGGATTTCCTGTGACCCTTAGTTTTCTATTCCAACGGTTCTTACTCCTAACTACATCTTTGAATCACTGTGAGGCTTTAAAAACCACCAGTGGCTTAGCCACCTACTGGTTCTGATTTCCTGGGTCTTTGTTCAGTTGCATTTATTTATATTGTATATACTTAAGGAGTGCACAATGTTTTGATATATATAGTGAAGATGAAGAGATGGAGGGGAAGGGGCACTGAGCTGCTGTGTTCTCTCCAGGCAGGGAACCCTCCAGGATCTCCCAGGTGTTCAGCTGTTGAGAAACTCTGGGCATCAACATCTTAAAACCTTCTCAGGAATTTTAATAGGCCAGTGAAGGTCGAGAGCAACTATTGTAGACACTTCAGAAAGCACTATAGCCAAAGTGTGTGGATTTTACCCCAGAAAGTTCAGGAGCTGTGCCTTCTATACCAGTAAATACCTGTGGGACATTAAGTAGGATCTTTGATCTGTAGGCCTGGTCCCTACCACCGGATGGTAGTGATGTGAAGACTGAAGTGACAGGAGGAATAAGTATGGTGACCATATATAACACTGTTTTTTTCAAAAAAGCTAAAAAAAAGAACTATTTTCCCCCACAAAGAAATGGTGAATATTCAAGGAGATAGAGGTGCTTATCCTGATTTGAACATTACACAGTATACATATGTCTCAGAGCCTCATTTGGTGCCCCATAAATATGTAGTTTTCAGCCTTAAAAATTGGATTTAAGCAAAAGATACATAAATTTGGTTGTGCTTTTTTGTGAGGTGACTTAATTTTTTTCTATTTTCAACATTTTTGGAAAGGTATTTTTCTTTCCAAGTAGGAAAATGGTAGGTATTCATCCTGGAAAGAAAACACTATTGTGGAATTTACTGGTGGCCAGGCTAGCCTCCTTGGGGGCTTTATCTCAGAAGCTGGGGAAGCAAGGCCACAACTCCGGAGGCAGCAGGAACAGGGCCTAAAGAGGAGTCCTGAGTCCTTGAAATGACTGAATTCGCCTTGCCGTGCCCTTCCTGGTGTCCCAGAAACAGACCACCAAATTACTTCCCTTTCTCTCCACTTGTGGTGATGAAGAGAGAACCTTTGATTGTCACTTGTATTAACTTGCAAGAAGATGCTTATAACCAGACCAAAGCAGTCCTGTCTGCGAGAAGAGTGATTTCTACACTGGAGAGTTTTCACTGTGTGCCAAATCACCTACAAAACATTTATGGCTGGAACAGCGGGCTGTGCTAATTTTTAACACCTGATTCTTCCATAGCTGGCTTGAGTGGCCTTTTTCTTTTTGACTCCTCAGCTTTAGCTAATTGATGATACCCAGAGCTTTTGGCCTTCCTAACTGGGGGAGGGATTGTCCCTGTAAGCCATTCCTTGCACGTGTACGCACATTTCTCAAATATTCTGTGAATGTTTTCAGTGTTAGGAACACAAGGAGAGGATGTGGATCAGCTTGTAGCCTGCATCCAAAGCAAACTGCCTGTCCTGACCTGTACGCTGCAGCTGCGAGAAGAATTCAAACAGGAAGTACAAGGGACTGCAGGTCTCCTATATGTTGATGACCCTAACTGGCCTGGAATAGGGGTTGTCAGGTAAAGGCTTGGCTTGCCTCTTGATGTTGAAGGTTTTACCAAATGATGCATGTTCTGTGACCCAGTTTTGAAATCCAAGATGAGTGTATGCAGACATAATATACTTGTCAAAAATTCAACTAGCCATTGTGGGCATTTGCAGAGGCCCAGTGTCAGCAGGTGATTTGGCCCACCATGGCACTCAGTGAGGCAGATGTCCCTAAGAGTGTGCTTTACATGCTGATTCCCAAGTACCTGTGGGGACAAATGGCTATATAGAGTATTCCAAGTCAGTAAGAAACAGAACCCAGTTCCTAGGGAGACAGCGCCCCGCTGACCTCTAGTGTGCATGCAGCCCTACAGTGGCTGTCCTCTTTTTGAGGCGTATTATCTTTTTCATTGCACAGATGAGATCTCCAGACCTTGCTTCTGTTTCTTAAAGCCAAAGACAGCCCTTACATTCTTGAGAGTTTTGAACCTCAAGACACCATTGAGCCAGGCATGATGGTATATGCCTATAATTGCAGCATTCAGGAGGCTGAGGCAGGAAAATTGCCATGAATTTGAGCCAGCCTAGGCTATGTAGTGAGACCCTGTCTCAAAAAAAAACCAAAAAAAGACACGTCCATGGCTTCTTTGCCCATTGGTTGCCATATCCTGTCAATACCTGCCTGTTAACCCTGTTTGAGGAGACTTTGATGGAAATACTATTGTTTGATATTGTTTTTAGGTATGAACATGCTAATGATGATAAGAGCAGTTTGAAATCAGATCCAGAGGGAGAAAAAATCCATGCTGGACTCCTGAAAAAGTTAAATGAACTGGAATCTGACCTTACATTTAAAATGGGTAATTACTGCTTCTGTAAGTTGACTTGAACTGTGGAAGGGCATTTTCTAATTGGCTTAGATGGCTTCATCCATCTGGAGGAAGCTTTGGGTTAGGTAAAAGGGCAGTTCTTCCTCAAGTTCCTGTCTTCAGCCTGTTAGAGACACAATCACCCCATAAAGGGGGCCTCTTTTCAGGCGTGGTCCCGCAGTTAGAAAGGGGAGCGGTCCAGACCTCCCTTTGAACAGACAGGAAGCCAAGTTTGCCTGCTATTTCTTCCTGCAGGCCCTGAGTACAAGAGCATGAAGAGTTGCATTTACATTGGCATGACAAGTGACGACATAGATGTTTCTGAACTGGTGGAAACCATTGCAGTCACAGCTCGGGAGATTGAAGAAAACTCAAGGGTCTGTAAGACTGATCGCTGTTGTGTGGTTTTTGGGGTGTTGCCTCCCCAACTAGCTAGGGCCATGAAAAAGGAAGCATTGTGGGAAATGTCCATTTATTCCTTCTTTCCCAAAAAGCTTGTAAATGTTCCCTGTGATTGAGGCATTGTGCCAGACATGAGGTGTGCCAAGTAGGCCTGACACGGTGCCCTTAGGGACTTGCCAAGCAGTGGGGAGAAATACACATTCAGCTAGGGATAGTGAGTGCTGTGGAGTCACTGTAGCTGCGCATTCAAGAAGACCCCTCTACCTGCAAGCTCAGTACAGAGCTCCTGAAAGAAACTGGTCCTGAAGACAGGTGAGATGGACATTCTGCTAATAGGACTCCCACCAGAAATAGACCTGCTGCTTGGCCAGTTGGCATGGCGGAGCAGACTACCAGGATAAAAGCCATTCGCTAAACTAGTTGTCTGAGAGCAGACAGAAGTGCACGTCATGTGTCCTGCTTTGGGCAGGGTTCAGAAGAGAAGAGTTTGAAACGAAGGTGAGGAACCAGCTCCATTCACTGTTGGGTGGACCTTTAAGTTTCTTACAAACTTGATTGTATGGCTTCTGCCTTTTTCTCCTTGAATGGTGAGTGGGTGATGTGTTTTCTATTGCTATGACAGTCAGGATGTCAGTTATTTTTCCTCTGCTGCCTGTTCCATAAGACTGGTCACACTAAGGTGTCTGTCTGGACCTCCACAAGCGTTTTACTCTCTTCTGTTTATCACTCTGGCCTATAAATGCACAATTCTGTTACTGATGTACTTAAACATCTCCAGTGCTGTCTCAACAGTTCCTGTAGACCCCAGCAAGAAGCATGGACAAATAATGCCTTTCTTGATCTTACACAGCTTCTGGAAAACATGACAGAAGTCGTCCGGAAAGGAATTCAAGAAGCTCAGGTTCAGCTGCAGAAGGCAAATGAGGAACGACTTCTGGAAGAGGTAAGGCTCCAGAGCCAACTCCTCGGCCATGTTGGACAGGGAGCCCAGCGTGGCAGCATGACCGAGTGAGGGTTATGTTTTGCAGGGAGTGCTGCGGCAGATCCCTGTAGTAGGATCCGTGCTGAATTGGTTTTCTCCAGTACAAGCTTCACAAAAGGGAAGAACATTTAACTTAACAGCAGGTAGGACTAGTCTCCTCATATCTCATTTACACCAGAGCTTTGACCAGATGCCATTAGCTCCCAATACCCCTCATGCTGTGAAGTCTGTTAACAGTTCCTGGTGTCTGTCCCTGAGTCCTCTGGCAGGATTCTGCTGCCCTGTCATCTTTTCTCACAGTCCCCTCCACCACTAAAAGTGGAAAGTGCCCATTCCTATAGTAAGCTGACTCCTTTTTTTTGAATGCCCAAAAACCACTCCATTCAGCTGTTCAGGAGGCTGAGGCAGGAAAACTGCCATGAATTTGAGCCAGCCTAGGCTACATAATGAGACCCTGTCTCAAAAAAAAACAAAACAAAAAAGACACCGTCTATGGCTTCTTTGCCCATTGGTTGCCATCTCCTGTCAATACCTACCTGTAACCCCATTTGAGGAGACTTTGATTAAAGTCAGAACCCCAAGGCAACAAGCTTGTTGTGCAAGCTGGGCATTTGAGCTCAGGGTCACTAGTCCTTGCAGTCCTCATGAATGTTCTGCCCAGTATAGGGCTGCTTTTGAAAGAGGGGATCCTAAGGTCAGAGCATATAGCCCTGGAACATTTTATTTCAAACCAGACAGGAGTAGTTTAACCAGTTGCTGTAACTTGGGAAAGGTATGTTAAAGCCCAGACTCCTCTCTTTTCTCCCAAGGACCTAGTATTCCTGAAACAAAGGTCCCCTTCCTTAGGAAATGATGGCACTGTTATAGTAGAAGATAATCTTAGTTTTAATCTGCCAAGCCTGAGCCTTTAGCAAAGAGGCATCCATTCCTTGTGGCTAACTTACATTCCCCAGTTGGGCCTGGCTCCCCAGGCATGTTTGTGTACACCACTGGCCCAGTGTCCCTAGATACTGAGGAAAAATGGGGAGATCTGACATTCAGCAGGGCTGGGACACTGGGCCCAGCTGTCTCTAGTTGGCATGTTTCAGGAGGGCCAGTCTGTGCGAAGCTGAATGCTAGAAGTAGCTTATTAGGGTGCAAGGCAGAATGAGCAGCGTCAGCAGGAGCAACCTGTGGCAGGAGCTTCTGCCCACTCTCCTCTCCCTGGCAGGCTCTCTGGAGTCTACAGAACACACGTATGTCTACAAAGCACAAGGTACAGGAGTGACACCGCCTCCAACGCCCTCAAGTATTCGCACCAAACAGAGACTTCCAGGTATGTTATATCACATGTTTGAGTTCATTAACTTGGAAGAAAATTGGTTGTATTTTTTGGAAAACAGACCTTTGCATGTTTAACAGTTTCCCCTTGTTTAGAGGTTCACTTACATACCTTTGTTTTACTGGTTCTTTAACCCCACTTCTCTTTTTAAGATCATGTATCACTGTCTCTGTGAATAACCATTCAGTAGCTTTGAGACTCTGCTATGAAGAAATGCCTTGGTGGCATTGTAGGGGGCAAGTTGGGGTCTGGAGTACTGGCATTATTTTAACCATAGTACTCATTCTCCTGAGCTTGTCTATTAAGATGACCTCAAAAGTTCCCAGCCTGGGGAACATGATTGAGTAACAGTAGCAGTTCTTAGTTCCTTCCTCATAATGTTTCAGAACCAGGAATTCCAGGATTTCTGCCCCCAGTTCTTTAAGAAAAACATTAACCAGGAGCACAGAGTCTCTGTCATATTAGGCATCCTCATCAAGCTGTCAGCACTGATCGTCCCATCTTTTCCCAGGTCAGAAGCCCTTTAAAAGGTCCCTGAGAGGTTCAGATGCTGTGAGTGAGACCAGCTCGGTCAGTCACATTGAAGACTTGGAAAAGGTGGAGGACATGTCTAGTCAGCTGGAGCCAACTACCCTAGAGGCCCACAGCCCTGAGCAACCTCCAGAGGCTCCTGCCTTTCAGGCCAGCCAGACCGAAGCCCTCCACAACAGGACCCAGCATCCCAAAGATGACCGTCCACAGGTGGAAGAGCCAGAGAACTTAAGATAAAATTCAGTGTTGGGTTTAAGACTGTACTGATTGTTGTTTCAGGGAAGAAGTTACACTGCAAGTGTGTATTGTGCCACATGTTCATCCAATAGACATAACTTACTTGTGCTGAACTGGGATTTTTGCACAAATACATGCCTGAAAGCCAGGCTTTCCAGGAGGGCAATCGATTATTTTACGTGTATGCAGAACAACCATTTCTGGCCTCCCCCAATGTAGTAAAACCATTTCCCCCAAAGTTACCATAAACACTTTTATTTCTAAACACTTACAATTTCATGTGCTTGCCACTTGAAACACTTGCTCTCTCTTCTTTCTAAACATAAGCATATGTGATTAGATTGCACATAGTGACTTTTTACTAGGACTCTCTGGGTTCTGTGCTGTGCTTCCACAGAGGCAGGACAGCAGTGACCTTTGTCTGTAGTAATGGATCTGTGGTGGTCGACCTGTGGTAGACCCCTGGATTGGCTGGCTTGAAGGAATGGGTTTCAGTGGGACCTGAAGAGCATCCAGGTCCCTCTCCACCACCCTCAAACTGCTGCTTTCCTGGAGACTAAGTAAGGACTGTGTCCACTTGAGCCATGGCAGGGCTTCTGTCTGTCTGGGACTCTCCTTTGCCACTAATCCTTTCTCCCTTTCTATGCTCTTTGTAAACAAATTTGAGGACTTGTCTAATTAGGGATAACCGTTGAGTCTCTTCCTGACCATATATATATATGTATATTTGTGTGTGTGTCTTTTTTAAGATACGGTAACGCTTTTAAGTCGGCACAAAGGTGCACATTATGCTTGTTTCAGTCCTGAAGAGCCTGATACTAATACGCTGTGCAGCACTACATGGGTTGGAATGCTAAAGTAAGTTCATCCTTGACTGTCTCTCTCCAGAGGTTTGTAGCTTGTCTTCCACTCACAGCTCATCCTGGGTTCTGCTCATAAATGAGAGCAGAAATGACGGGAAATAAGTCCCCAACTTCTTGCTGGTTTCTATCTTCCCAAAGTACTACATCATATCCTTTGTCCTAAGGTTGGGCCCCTGTGCCTTTTTAGTCTCGCAAAGTCAGAACAGTGGGAGAGCTTAAAGATGGTGGAGAATTCACACTGGATTTGTGGACAAGTGTGGGAAGCCTTAGTTATGCCACATTAAGCCTATAATTACACTGATTTGATGTGATTTCTGACATTTGCAACTTGTCAAAATATAATTTTCCTTTTTTTTGGTGCAGATTAAAGTCTTCCCTGTTTATTTGGTGCAATGAAATATAGCAGATAACATGGGAGAGGGGTAAATTATCACCTTTAACAAGATTAATTTTTAAATTTTATATATATATATATATATATATATTTGGAATTGCTAAATCTGTTTTGCTGAAACAGTTTCACCCTTGAGATACTATTTGAACGTTGGTTTCAATAAAGGTTCTTCAAATTGTTACCAGTGAACTCAGTTATACCTTATGATTAATCAGGAATCATGACTTCCTTTCTAATAGGAACTTCAGAAATAACAAGGTTCTAAATGTATAACGTATAATAACCACAATTTGGGCATTTTAGTGATGTTACACCTAAAAGAATGGACTTACCAGTGGTTTTGTATAATTCTCAGATCAAACTTAGCCCCACAGATTATCTTAGAGAACTGTATTTGAGAATAGTGAGATCAAACCTATTATAGGTCAGTTTTGGATGTGAAGCTTTAAGGTATTTTTGAGCAAAAAAAAAAAAAAAATGAGATGTATAAATCCTCACTAAATTTTCCTGCATTTTAAAAATATTTTCAAACTTGGTTTTTATGCACTAAGTAGGAGAATTAGGAATACTTAATATCTGAAATAACTGCTTACAGACCAGTGAGACAGGTAAGTTCTCTGCTCGTTATTACTGACCAAAAAGAAAAGGTTGGACAATGATTTTTTAGTAAAGCAAAAATAAATCTAAACAAATGCGTTTGCCAAAATAAGATTTTATTTTGAAAGTCATTTGAAAGATACTAAGTAAGGAAAGAGACCTTAGACTCAATGGATATAGAGTCCAAATTCATTTTCTTTCCAAACCCCACCAGTTGTCTTTGTCATGCCAAAAGTTGCTTGTTTTGTTAATGACTATTTTTAACTTCCTGAAGAGATCTTTTCCCATAAGCCATCTTCATTTTTTTTGTAGAGGAGAGCTTTATTTCCAGGAAACAGTGTGTTCATTGGAGATGGGTATTTTTTTAAGAACATCAAGGTAGATCTTATATGTTCAACAAAGTGAGGGGGCTCCGCCAAAGGAGAAGTTGAAAGATTCTGGGGGGAAAAAGAAGAGTGGGCTCTGTTCTCCAATCAATACGTGTATCTCCCAAGATGCATATAGGTGACTGTGTAACTGTTCACCCTGTGCACACTTCCATGGAGGACACCACTTACCCTCAACTGAGATGAGGTTTGCTAGTGGCTTCCAAAAACAGCTACTGTTCACTGAAGGAAAAGCAGCTGTTACCTGGTCTAAATTCTTCTTTTCTTACAGATGAGGAAGTCAGGGCCCAGAGATTTAAGACTTACTCAGCCTCTAAATTCTCACCTCTAGTATTTGCTTGTCATCTTGCTGTAACCAGAAATCCACATGTGGAAATGGTGTCCAGGAATATGGGCCTATTCGAAGTTGTTCTGTCTTTGCATCATAAATGCTAATCATCTGAAAGAGAATTATTCAGAGGTAGGAAGTAGGGACATTTACCTGCTCTCTCCTCTCCTGTTACTGTGCACACTGGTGTAGTTGAGGGCGAGGCATTTGTCTAGAAGATGAGTGGCTTAAAAACTGTCTCATAGTAATGAAGCTGCCACCTACTGAATGAATACTTCCCTGTGTCTGGTCCTGCACACTGTGGGTAATATGTGTCACTGTGTTTAGTTCTCAAAGCAGTCCTCTAAGGAGATAAAATTCTTTTCTCTTGAGGTAAAAAAACTTGACAGGTTCCCACATGCAGTGAGCATCACAGCTGGGTCTGAATCCAGTGTGTCTAGTGTGGTTGCTCTCCACAAACACTGTCTCTTACTGACACTCTTAAGCAGCTAATCATCTTGCAACTTGAAAAACTCACAAAGCCTGATCCCCCATCAAAAGAAAGGAATAACAAAAATGTTTAAAAAGTTAATTTTCCAAATGGTCCATTCCTGGAATTGCCCAAATTTGCCAGTAGTAACTTTCAGCTTCACCACCAATATTCAGTTTTGGTTACTGAGGTTTAAATAAAGTAAATTAACATAGTTGTGCTATTTGAGGAATAGCAAAAGGAATCCTAAAAATGTTAAGTCTGGCAAAACAAATCACTCTGACTCCAAACATTTTTCAATGAAAATGCCAGTGTTTCCACAAACAAGCTCATTTCTGATTTCTATTCTTTTATACTAGAGGGCCCCCTGCCCCAACTTTTGGTGTGGTACAGTGGGTTGAACCTCACATTTTGTATTTTGAAATTATCTCACTAAGTTGGCCAGGGTGGGCTTGATATTGTGATCCTCCTGCTTCTGACTCTCAAGAGTGCTGGGATTACAGGTGTGCTCCATCATAACCATCAAAAAAAAAAAAAAAATTGTGTGTGTGTTGTGTGTGTGTGTGTGTGTGGCTGTACCTCTGGGCTACACGTTCTGCTCAGGGCATTTTAAAAGACTTCTTTCATCTAGTCCTCAAAAGGGGCCTTGAATTATTTTTCTAACTTTAAAAATACTTAATTAAAGGCACCCAGGATGTAGCTCAGTGGTAGAGCACTTACCCTAGCATGTGGCAGGTCCTAGGGTTGATCCCTTGAACCACAAAACCAAAACAAGGAAATGAAGACTTTTAAGTTGATTTAGTCATTCTTTTTGGTTAATGAAAGGAAATGATGCCAGCAAACTGCTTATCACTGACTTGGTTTAAAAGAATTTATGATCCCTGATGCATATCTGTGACCCCAGCACTCTGGTAGGCTGACGCAAAAGGATCACAAGTTTGAGCCCCGTCTGGGCAACTTAGTAAGACCCTGTCTCAAAAATAAAGGGCTGGGGTGAAAGGCCCTAGGTTCAATCCTTAGTAGTGAGGGATGAAAAGTGGGGAGGGAGAATAATCCCAAGCACAGAGGGGAAAAACCTCCCTTCTCCCTTTCCTGCTGTCCTCTGCTTGTAAAGGTTGCACACAAGTTAAGACAGTATAAATATGCTCATTTTCTTTGGATCCAGACATTGTTGGTTCACACCACCTCTTGCACCTTCTATGCAGACAACTGGGGTCTTGAACTTACAACCTAAAATCTTTCTTTACTCTTCTAATGAAGAAAGTGTATATGTGGGGGTCCCTAGTAATTTACAGCTTTAGAGGCAGACAGACTTTTCTGTAAAGCTCAAGGCTTGGGCAGTTCATCCCTTAGTCCTACTACCCCTTAAAATAAGAGTTCACACTTACTGGGCCTCCCACGAGAGCCCGTGCTGCACGCAGCTCCTCTTCTGGGCCTCGATCTTTAAAGGAAGCTCTGAAAATCTCTGCAGTTTTAACGTTGACAGCTGCAAGGGGCAACAGAATGACTTTAACCGACAAAGGACCACAGTGGAGAATCTGCAGTCTTGCCTCTGTACCATCGGCAGGAGCCAAATATGGAGAGAAAAGAATGGAAATGAATAAAATGACTGAAGTATCTATGCCTTCCCGTTCTGGAACAGGAATAGGCAGCCTTGTCCTAAGCAGTTTGGTGATAGTAGTTAAGGCCTGAGCTGGGCCAGGTCAAACTCCCAAGCTGAGCTGCTTGCAGGTGTGACGCTCACTGTTCCACCAGCAGGTCCACAGCCTTCCTGGTCAGCTCTGTAACCAAACCCATTTCTGTGTGCAGAGGGGGAGGTGAGGAGGGCAAGAGTGGCCTGTGATGGTGCCAAAATGCACTAGTTTTCAGTATAGTATTACAGTACGACCTTGGTTCACAAACTGAATTCTCTCCACAATTCTGCTTATAAACCGAACTGACTGAAACTGAATGAAATTTCTCTATAAAGTCCACATTAATCCTAATCAATGAATTTGATTTGGTTCTTGTCCACACTCAGGTTGCAACCAGAACTGTGCAAAGAATCAAGTTTGTGAACCCAAAGTGCCATGTATTTTAGATATACGAAAGTTAGAGAATAAAATAGCAAGCACCTGTGTACTCACCACACAGCTAAACAAAATATTGCAGATAGAAGCCCTGTACAAATACAGCCCATTTCAGGCTACATCCTCAGGATCTCTGGGGCTGTGGTAGAGGGAGGAGGAGAGTTTAGACTCTCAGTGTGATAGTTGTACATTTTCTTTTGTACGGCCTTTGTTCTCAATCAAAACCTTACCTCTTCTGTAAAGTATACAAATATCAAATGTCCTGTTACTCACTTTAGAGCACTGGCCAGAGAATAGCATGCCTGCACCTCCAAGAACAGGCCTCCTTGAGACCCTGCAGGTGTGTAGGCACGATTTGTGCTGTACATTACACGTGGTACCTGTTTTCTTTCAGTCTTAAGTTATGAGTATTACCACAGTTCTGTACAGCTTAGAGCAAGCAAGCTACGTGCCCAGGCCCTCGCACTGAGTATGCAGCAGCCAAGATGTGCACTCAAGGCTGTCACACTCAGCTGTGGGATCACTGCTGTGCCCGTCAGCCTTCCACTGAAGCCTGCCTTGCAGTGTGTAACCAGCCCTCCAACCCTCAAATAAACACATTACTTACCAATACCGTAAATTATTGGAAAGTGGTTTTCATTTTCTTCCCGGTCATTTAACTCTGAGAAAGTGAGAAAAAAGTTACAGTTGTCAAGAAATGCTAAATGCTTGTTTGTTTTTATAATAAAAGCAAACAAGGCCTTTGTTCCCCAAAGTGGGAAAAACAGAAAAGGAAAGGGATGATGTCCTGTAGAGTCCTGGCCAAATAGGCTTTTGTAGAACAAGGCTACTTGCAGAACCAGGGCCCTGGCCCTCTTCACACGCTGCCTCTGCCCCAAGATGGAGCAGCTCTCCTCTGCAGTGACAGTACTGAGATCCCAAGGAACACTTTCCTGCGGGCAAGGGGTGCAGCATGAGAACTGAGGCTGTACAGTCTCTCAGGGGCAAGGGCTGGATGCTCTGCCAGCCACAGGAAGCGTGGGAACACACCCAAGCAGGGACAAGCTATGTGTGATTCTACAACTCAGGTCTTGGTGCTAGGTCCTGCATGTTCCTGAAACTAGACTGGTTTTGGGAAATGGAACTTACCCGTCACACATAATGTCACTAAGTGAATGTCCTCTTCCTGTTTATCAAATTCACCTACAATTAGAATTTTAAAACTGGATGTCAAAGAGTTCCTCTAATTGGCATAAGACATTGCTGAGCAAGGATGGGTGGAGGGGCAGAAGCCAGCTGAGCAAGCTGTTCTACCACTGTGGCCACCACCTGGCCTGAGGCCAGACCCAAGTGAGCTGATGTCACACCCGGCTGCCAACAGTAGGCAGTCTGAGCCCCAAGCTCAGGGGACAATACCGAGCCTTTCGCATTTTCCCATTGTCTCTAGAGATTTGGGAGACACAGAGATTTGTAAGAGGAGACTTTAAATCTTTTTTCCTGATTATCAAGGTTATAAAAAAAATTTGCAAAGTACAAGGGCGCATAATTCAATCCTTTTCATATTTTTTAGTGAGCACATAACTTATTTTACTGATAGATACCAGTTTACTTCCTGTTGTACACAGTATTCTATCATTCATCTCGGGACATAAATCTGTACATATTTTTAGGTTACTGTAGAGAATTATTGGATCAAAGGGTATGAACATTTTAAAGACTTAAGCTGACACCAGATCGCTTTGCTGACAGGTTGCCCCAAGGTACATCCTGGGACTGTGAGCAGTGTGCCTGCTTTCCTGCTTGGTAGGTGGTTAACAAAGAACAGCCTCACTACTCCCTACTCCATCTTTTTTTTTTTTTTTTTTTTGCTAATTCAGTAGAGAAAAATGGTATCATCAGTGTTTCCACGTTCTGGAGATTAGACAATACTGTCAGAAAAATGGTTCCATTATTTTATACAATTAAGAGTATTTACTATTCTAGAATGCATCAGTTGCAGTTTTGAAAGAAAATCCTGTCCCCATCTCATTGGCCCCTAGGTACTTAGTTCCATACTATCAATCTACTCTGTATCCAACAACCAAACAACCCCATTTGTTCATCTGCTCCAAGTGTGTCCTTCTTCAGCTTTGTGGGATTTTTATCCCAAGCAAACAGTCCAAATTTTTATCAAACTTAGAGAAAACAGCGAACTTACTAAGCAGCTGATGAGTAAGTTTCTGTGACAAGTGCCGATCGTCACTGAAGCCTCCCACAAGGTGTACTTCCAACCTGGGAAAGAGATGGAATGGCGGTGAGAGGCAGAACAACACATGCCAGCATGTGCTGGTTTCGCTTTCTTAGCCTTCACTCAGCCCTGCTCCACAGTGGTACTTTCTGCCTTTTTCACATACGACACCTACATGCAGTCTGTGGGCCACACTGGGCACCTAAGGCTGCCTAGAGGCTGCAGAGACTACTGCAAGCTTCAGAGGACCCTGCCCAAGTGCCCTGATGACCGAGGGGATGGCCATGTGCACACATGCAATGCCACTGGATTCTTCTAGAGAGGAGAAACTGCTCTAGAAGAATGTGACCATACCATGTTGTCTGCCCACCCCAAGTGGGACATTTGCAAAAGGAATGTGACCATACCATGTTGTCTGCCCACCCCAAGTGGGACACTTGCAAAAGGAATTGGGGTATGAGAAAGAATGCACTTGGTCATCAAGAGTTTTCTGGTAAGCAGATACTCAGAGGGTGCTGCCATGTCTAATAGCCATCCCATCTTGGCAGGAGCGGGATCGTGTGTGTGTGTGTGTGTGT